>JACEII010000004.1:13002444-13029167 GCA_014332785.1 Antheraea mylitta | reverse complement strand
CACTAATGCATATTTATGTAATAATTATTATCAAAATACAATTATTAGCAGATTTTTTTCCTTTTTAGCAAACGATATTACAAGTTCCTTGTGATATTAGATTGTTATATATATATAATAATATTTATATATATAATATTATATAAATTCTACTTATTTTGATTACAGCTTTGTTGGATGACCCATTCATTTCAAGTTACACTTTCTGACAGAAAATACTAAGATAGTGAAATACCTTATTTAATATACTATTGCTAAAGCTAAAAATAAACAATTAAAACATTAAGCCAAGTACTTACCATATTTAAAGAGTTCACAAAAGAACACCAACGCTATGATTAGGATTCTCATGTCTTTTGTAGTTAGTCTGACAACGCGGACGGAATTCCACTGGGTTACTGAAGGTATGTTATAGTGTGTATAGAAACAAGATTAAACGAGTAATACAGGCCACTGGATTCAGTTATATTATCACTGGTAAAAGGATGTTGCTCATTGAAACTTCGCGATGGCCGCAGATAATTCAAGGTATCCAGTCATAACGTGATTCATTTGAGCGATTTCAAAGAGTTTATGCAAAAATGTAGGCATGTTATTTGTCAATGCTATTTTGATTTACCTACTACACAATCGTGATTTGAATTTCGATGAAATCATAGAATGTAATGATTTAATTTATAATAACACTAGCCTCTGCCCGCGACTTCGTTCGCGTGGAATAAATACTTTGGGATAACGCTTACACGCAGCGGAAGCTCTCAAGAGGAAAAAGACCCGGTTCTGTAACATCCTTCATTGGTGCTCCGCTCCTATTGGTCTTATCGTGATGATATATAACATTGAAAGAATTTTTCAAATAGGAACAGTAGTTCCTGAGATTACTCCCTACACCTTCACAACGTCACAAACTCACAAACTTTACCTTTTTATAATATTAGTATAGAAGTATAGATATGAAGCTGAAGAATTTGTTTGTTTGTTTATTCGTATGGTTGACCGCACTAATCTCAGGAACAACTGGTCTAATTTGAAAAAACCTTTCGGTTTTTGATACCTTATTTATCGATGAAGGCTTTAGGTTCATCACGCTAAGATTAATAGGAGCGGAACGCCAATGAATGTTTCAAAATAGGGCATTTTTGTCCTTTTGAGAGCATTTGTTGCGTGTTAGCTCTAGCCCAGAGTAACTATTCCACGCATACAAAGCCGCGGGCAGAAACTAGTTAATTAATAAAGTTACAACTGATAACTAAAGGCATAACTTATCCTATTGGTCCGACACAAATCCACAAAATTAAATTAATCTCTCGACAAGTATTAATGACTGATCACACCGAAGTGAAATAAATTAATTTAATATATAGTTAATACATTTAAAAATAATCAGTATGGACTACATCTATTTGTTTGCATCGATAAAGTACAAAGGCTTGATAATGAAAACAGTATACATAGATACAGTAATCACGAGTCATTTGCTGTTAGTTATTAATACATACATAGAGTTTTATAACATATCTCCGATGATCATCATGAGGTCCTAATATTGTGTATGCCAAAACATTCCTTAAAAAACTAGGATCCTACAATGAAAACCTCAACCATATCGGATGAGTAGTTTCTGAAAAAATCACGGATTTACATACGGATTTGTGAAGTAAGAAAATGAATTTAATGAAAAATTCGAAAATAAAAGAGAGATCTATGTCTTAATCTGAAATAATAACAATAAAAATTATTAAAATATTTAATAAACACATTCGCAAATAACAAACACAACAATGAAGCCTCACTATACATTTACATGGATTATAATAGCATTCTTAGATTAAACATACGTGTATTATGCTATTTCCGACTTCGATACACTTTAATTACGGTCTAGATTTGCGTGAACGTAAGGATTACGGTGTGAATTGAACTAAATACCACATATTTACACAGTACTGCTAATTTGTTTAACGCCTTTATACTATCTTTCACACTACACTTATGTAATACGTACATTACAAACTACATTGAACACTATAATACATTATAAAGTCGTGTGGATTTCTTAAACCACGATGCAAGAGAAACTTTTTGTCGGATCGTAGCCTGACTGAGCCTAACTGAGAAAATAATGTCTAGTGTATTAAAATTGCGTTTTTTTATTTAACTCAATAATTGGAAAATGACAATGGGAAATCAATAGTAGACGAGATATCCAACTATACATTTTAATTTCAAATTGAGTATTGCAGAGTATGGAATACATAATAAATACAATCATTCAGATGGCTCCCTTTTTGGCGTTAGCCGCTCTTCCGAACGCCTTTAACGGTACCCTTACTCTGCGACCGGCTGTAATGCGACATGCAACAGATGGACAAAATAATTTGAGGCGATGTAAAATAAGTTTCACTCTAATAACGGGTACAAAGGACTTATTATAGAATTTATCTATCAATTCATCTTCCAATTCACCAACATTACTTATCTCTATATTATCAATAGCTTTAGGATAGTCTACAGTTTCTTACACGTTGCCTATTTTGTTTATTATACTGATAGATTTAAGACAATTTATATTTAATGGCGAATGAAGGTACAATAATCAAGTATCTCAAATAATATTGATTATCAAAAGCAGCTAAGTTGGTGATAGGACGTGGACTAGAATTTCAAAAGTGCGAATGTCAGAATCATTAGAACAGTGCCTCCAACTGGTATTGACGCTGAGTTGCAGCCATCTTCTAAGCAGGAACACACTTCTTGCCTGCCGCCGAACCCTGAACGTTGGTAACAACGACCCTATGGATAAAAACAATATTCAGTTAGTATTGACGTGGTCATCCCATTTACTAAAAGCTTGCACAGAGAGCGAGATAAAACAAAAATCGCAGGTGTTTACTAATGATTATTCACAAATTTGTCTATAATTTTATTAGGTATTAGGGCACTAATTTATTTGGTATTGTATTAGGGCACCTTTATCCGTTTAACATTGACGACGGTATTTTATGCACTTAAAATTATCCCACGTTTTGAAAAGAGCATAGATTTTCAGTGAATGAAGAACATACCCCAAAGACCGCAAGTATACTGCTTAGTGGTAAATTTGCCTATGATTTATTTAATATTAACACACAAAATTATCTAACCATAACTAAAATTTATCAGTCAACCCTTGATTACAATTTACTGTTCACTTACAATAATATCAAAATGTTTTAAAAAAACTAGAATTTTGATGAAAGTAATTCATGTCCCAAAGACCACAGGTTTTTAATACTGTTTATTGGTAAATTTACCTATAATTTATTTGGTATTAGGACACAGAATTATGCAACAATAAGTAGCATTTATCAATCTAGCCTTGACATCGTTTTTTGTACTCTTATAATTATTCTGAAAGGTTTGAAAAAGATTATATATTTTGTAAATCCCACTTCTACATTCATTACGTTGTTTCTTTTGGTTACATAGTGATTTTACATCAGGTGAGATTGTGCTCAAACCTAAGTAATGCTGTAAACCTGAGTAAAAGTAAATATTCTAAAAAGTACATGAAAGAAGAGTCTTGCAAATTTAGATCACGTCCAATTTTAACAGATACTTGGATATAATGACATTCGATGTTCTTATTGAGCTCTTGTAAATTATCACAGATGTTGCGACATCCGCCATTAACAAAGGCTATATGGTAGATACCAACGAAGGCTATCTCTATATGGCCACTGCTGTGGGAGGGGACTGGCTCTCAAGAGCAGTTGCCAGAACACAACAACAAGTGAGTGGTAACAGATCTTCAATTTAAGGCAAGCACGCGGCGGACTTAGATAATGTCCTACCATAATAATTTCACCACGGTGTTTCACTTCATAAAAAGCTCATATTCAGTTGCTAGGATAGGTACGTGGATCACCGTGCTGCCCAACAACTACAAACAAAGCCATCATCACTTCAAAATTTACCATCACGAGCTATTTACGAACCAATAGAGAATTATGAAAGATCTAGAACGCTATTGCAGAAACTGACCTTATAACTCGTGTCATCCCACCCGCATCCTCGGATCACTCTGCTGTCTGGCGGCATCCCGTTCATCTCGAACTCCACAACTTGGGAAATCTTCCTGCACATCGTATCCTTCGGTTGGCACGGCAGCCGCAAGGAGTCGGGCAACTTGTCCAACAAGCAACGGGAGTCGTTGTGACTGTTACATTGGTAACAAGTTATTGCTAAACCTGAAAAATGATTAGAGCTTGTTGATAAGCAGTAATCTTTAGGTATTTCTCGTGTAGGCCCGTGTAGTGTAGTTCCGTCTACACTAGCAAGGAATCTCATGTTCGGTAAAGGATTTTCAAATGTTACCCTTGGTTACCTTTCTCCAGTTATTGTTATTTAATCTTTTGGTTATTATTATGTCAATTGTCTTTGTTGTAGTTGAATATTTAATTTTATTTAGCAATTCAATGCCATCAAAGCCTAATGCCAACAATAATTGTTAATTTAAGAATTACATGCAAATTTTACTATCACAAATCCATAGATAACTCGGGCATCTGTTCTGTCAGGCAATTATTAACTGGCTTTTAATAACACATTTTGGTACACCCTTACTAGCAATGATGGTTCCTTGTGATTGTGTCGGAGTGTTCTGTAGAGGAAAACATCGCGAAAGGTGTTAAGACTTTTCTTTAGCCTTCCTGACTATTACCAGTCTCAAATTGAAATTCTCTCACCCAGAACCTACAGGTGTGTTCTAGCAACTGCACATGAGGACCAATTCAAATATAGATTTAGTGTATTTACCATCGTCATTTAACATTAAGTAAGATTGTGCTAAGAACGCTAAATCCTCTAATATATAAAAAAAATGTAGAATAGATTTTAGAAAAACTATTTGCTTGATAACAACACCGCTGGTTAGCTGGAAGAAAATGATTTCTAGCATTAAGCTCGCCAGTGTACAAACAAAAAAAAAAGTGCAATAAAGTATTCATTCATTCATTTTCAACCCACAACCCACTAATTAAGATATGAATATTTAAAAGAGGTCCAGTAATAACAGATATATACGTCGATTTCATTTCCTTTTTCATTAGCGTGTTTGCGGCCTAGCGTCGTGGTGGCCTAGTGGTTTAATTATTTCGATGTCCGCAGGTTCGAACCCCGGCATGTACCAACGAATTTTTCGGAATTCGCGTACATTTACAAATTTAAATTGGTAACAGTATCGGCTGACGGCGAAGGAAAACATCCTGAGGATACCCGAACCTGAGAAATGTTCTCGTAGTACCACTGTATGTGGGAGAAATATAGAACTGTGGATTTCTCAGAGTTTTATATCGCCAATACGTCGTGGGCTGGCGTGGTGATTACGCCCATAACTTCCTATGGGAAGAAGCGAAGCCTATGGAACTGCAGTGGGTTTCTTACATGCTGATGATGATGACGATGATGAAAGCTACACTATGTCCTTCAACAATTTATCCTTATGAAAAGCATTCGACACTTGTAAGGGGTAATCTCAGGAACTACTGGTCAGAATTGAAAAATTCTTTCAGTGTTACAGAGCTCATTTATCGAGAAAGACTATAGGTTATATATCATCACACTACGACCAATAAGAGCAGAGTACCAATGAAGAATTTTTCGAAATCGGGTATTTTTCCCTTTTGAGAGCTTCCGCTGCGTTTTAATTCGTTAAGTGATGTTTATTGGTTGTACTATCGACAACAATTACGAACTCTTTTTTTTTATGTCATAGGAGGCCATCGAACATGCGAGTCGCCTGGTGTTAAGTGATCACCGCCGTCCATAGACACTTGCAACACCAGTGGAGTCGCAAGTGCGTTACCAGCCTGTGTTTCGGGGGATGAGGTAAGGAGAAGAGGAGGGGGAAGGGGAGGGGAGGAGAGGTGGTCCTCCGGCACTCTCACTGATCGAACGAAATGCAACAATTCAAGCATTGTTATTTCACGTCGGTTTTCTGTGAGAGATTGGTACTACCCTGGACGAGGCAACCCATTCATGTTGCAAGCAGTAATAGCTTCAGCGTGGCTCTACCACATACAAAAAGGATGATAATTCTTATCAATATATAATGATATAATAACTCAGCCACAGTAAAGAGAGACCGGGTCAACTAGTGTTTTCATAATGTTCATAAATTCAGGTTTGTCCTACACATGTCGATCTCAATTTATCAAATTTATTACCCTACTAGGCTCTGCCCGCGACTTCGTTCGCGTGGAATAGATACACTAACACTTACACCCAGCAGTTCTCAAAAGGAAACATCCCGATTTTGAAACATTTTCATCTATACTCCGCTCCTATTGGTCTATTACATTTCTTTTCAATTTACGATTATTGTCGTAACATTAATATTTGGTCAGTTTAAACAATATATCATCATCATAGTCACTCCGCAAAAACCCTCTGCTGGGCCATGAGCCTCTTCCCGAAGGAAGGTTTGGGCTTAGTCACCATGTCAGCTCAAACTCTGAGAAATCCACAGTTCTAGGTTTTCCCACATAGAGAAGTGGGTACTACAAGAATATTTCTCAGGTTCAAATTTCCTTACGGTGTTTCTTCACCGTAGGCCAGCAGTGGTACTAGTTTGAATTATTAAATGTACGTGAATTCCAGAATATTCGATGGTACATGCCTAGATAGGAATCTCCAGACATCGGATTGATATTCCATTGGTCAATCCGTTAGACCACTACTTAAAAACAATATACAATACTATAATTGCATTACTATAGAACGGCTGAATCTATTTGATAAATTATTATCCGTTGTTTGTAATTGTCAAAATAATCGTACGGAAAAATGATTTTTTTTTTTGTTAAAAATTCCTAATACAAAAAGGGAGTGAGTCAGTGAGATATTCATGTATGATGAACTAAATAAACATCTAAATCTGGGACAGAAATTCTCTCGACAAATAAGGAAAACCTTGTAGAAGCGATCTGTACGTAATTTATGTTAGTTCTGTATTGAATAACACCGTCGCGGTTATAGGTGCGTCAATTGAAGAAGCAATGGCTAGTAACAACCACTTGTTGGCAAGAAATTCTTAATAATACAACTTTGCCATACTTACTCTCTAACTGGAATACTTCCTATATTTGTGTAAATATTTACTTTATTAAAAATAGTCCTATAAAATAGTCATTAAAAAATAATATTAAAAAGAACATTGCGTCAAAATTTTCACGTCAAATATAACGAAGCCTTGTGCTAATTGTGAATAAAGGCTCGCCCACATATAAACATACACAAAAGTGCATACCTTGTTGTAGCATACTGCATATTACCGCCAAAAAGCAAATCAGCACGAACGCCATTTTGTAAATAGGTCCGAGTTGCTAGTTAACACCGGTTACTCCTGCCGCGATCCGCGCGCTTTTACGTCCCACAGCCGACTGATCTTTAACAGTATAGTTGTAACAAAACTAAGAACGGATGATGCTCTAGAATCATATAAGTACCTAAGGACTTCCACACTTATCCAATTGTAGTAATGCCCCAATAAATTGACTATAATATATAGTATATAACAAGCGAGTTAGATAATCCGTTGATCGATTTATATTTGGTTAGGTATAAGCTTGAATTGTATTCAGGTAAATCGTGTTTTATCTGGTTCATTTTTACGTGGGTTTGAAACGTTTTTATGAATCACTAGCACTGTCCGCGACTTCGTCCGCTTGGAACTTCATGTAACAGACGGTGACTACTAAAGTCATCGAAATGTATTAAGTCTACCTTTTTTTATATCTCATTTTTTACATGCACATTCATACTTATATGAGTTATTGAAACACATATGTGTACCAAACATACATACCGCGACAACTCTTATGTGCATTTTGTGTTGGATAATTTTTCTAAACTATTTCAGTTCGATAAGGAAAATATAAAATCCTTCCACTTTCATGTGTAAGCACGTGTAAGCACGTGCACGTGTGTTTAGGTGATATGTGTAATGTCGCAGTGATATAAGATTTAGTGTCACTGTATCGCGCGAGCAGCGTACTCAAGGGCTCCACGCCGAGGGAACGGACCTAAGCTTGAGCCGCTGCCGAAGAGGGCCTAGTCTGGTGTGCGGGAGCGAAATTTACCCCCAGACCACGGCGGCGTGATCTTTAGTTACGCGGACGTGGGCGTAAGCACGCTCTGTTTGGAGAGACAGGCTGGTACTGATCGTTCATTGCCGTTATTTCATCAGGAGGGTCGGTAAAAATATGTTGCAGACGTCTTTTATAATGCGCATCGTTCAGTACGGGTTCCTATTTTGCAGCGGAATTTTAAGTCTACCATCTACTTTTCTCTCGTACTTAACTCGCGTCGTCATTAGATTTATAATATTCTCTGATGATTTTAATGAAACAAAGATTAAATGTTATTCGATGTTATGATTTATGATTTTTTTTTTAAGTTTTTTATGTCAGTGGCGACAAACGAACAGGCAGGTCACCTGTTGTTAAGTGATCACCGTCGTCCATAGACATTAGAAACACCAGGGGTGTCGCAAGTGCGGTGCCAGCCTGTTTAGAGGGGCGGGGAAGGGAGTAGGGGGAAAGGAGATAGGCCTACGGCGCTGTCACTGACTGAACGAAACGCAACAATGCAATCACTGTTACTTCACGTCGTTTTTCTGTAGGAGGGTGGTACTACCCCGGGCGAGTCGACCCATACATGCTGATCAATAATGGCTTTACCACCTAAAGGTAAAAGGTTTTATCATGAACTCAGTACTTTAGAAATGATTAAAGTGTGCTTTATTATTCAATCCTAGACACCTGCAAAATTTTCTTTACAAAAATCGAAAAAATACAAACACATTACAATTACATTATTATTATATATATAGATATGGATGCATCTATTCTGAACTGAAGAAGGGCAAGCGGAATCCCGGTGGTCCCCTTCTCCGGTACAAGGATATCCAAAAGCGACATATGAAGAGATGCAATATAGAGCCCTCTTGCTGGGAAAGTTTGGCAGCACAACGGCCAGAATGGCGCAGGATGGTAAACAACCAAGTACGCGAGTTCGGGCTCAGTGTAAAGCTGACCTTGATACCAAACGCGACCAGTTAAAGGCTCGCCCTCCTGCTGCCATAACATATCATTTTGAGAACGGCGTACTCACGTGTCCTCAATGTTCACGTAGTTTCGCCGCGAAGATAGGCTACATAAGCCATCTTCGAGCACACCAGCGCCATTAATAAGTTTAGGGGTCAAAGTGGTCGCCATGGCCGAAACCGGTCGGACCAATCATAGATATAGATGTAGATTTATATGTTTCTGTGTACATCTAGATGTACCAAATTGTTAAACAGAGATCATGAATTTTGTTATTATCGTCTTCCAATTTACAGATAGATAAGATGGTTCAAATTGGATTATGAGTGACGTAGTGAATACCCGTCATAGTTTCTCACTAAAACGGTTTTTTTTAACAACCAATATATGGGTGCTTTGGCCTTATATGTGTGCAAAAGAGATGATAAAAAGAGTCGAAGAGTCATATAGTCTGTCGACAAAAGTGAACACTCAAAACGAAGGAATTTAAACTCTGTTCTCTTTTGAATCGTGAAATAAGTAGTATGAATTATTTCGTTTTTGTAAATTTTAATTATTACCATGAATCTCTCTATCACATCTATTGGCACTCCGAATAAAGAGGTAAAGTTTGTGAGTTTGTGACGTTGTGATGTTGTGACGTTGTATGGGGTATTATATGGCTCATTCATCGAGAACGGTTATAGGCTATATATCATCACGCTAAGACCAATAGGAGTGGGGCACAGTTGAAAAATGTTTCAAAATCGGGATGTTTTGCCTTTTGAGAACTGCTGCGTGTTCGTGTTAGTATATTTATTCCACGCGAACGAAGTCGCGGGCAGAGGTTAGTTCATTATACATATGATGGGCCGTACAATTTCAATACAAAATATCATTTGTTTGTCTGAACCAGTGGTAGTTTTGACTTTCATAACCGTGTTATTAGAGCTTAAATTGAATAAAGCATTTTTAATTTGATTTTATTTGAAACAAAAAAAATACCACATAAATTGAACAGCTGTGTAGAGGCTTAATAAAGTACTGGAAGCAAATATAATAATGTTGAATGATGGTTGAGAGATCTGGGTTTAAACTGTTAGAAGCATCAGCTGTAATTTAACGGAGTAGTCAGGAGTGAAGCGTCCGCCTCCGCGCCTCTCGGATTGCTTCCCACCGCGGCCGCACCGCGCCGGTGAGCTAATGAGAATGTCCTGTGTACATCATCATGGTAAATTGGCTTCTTATTCAATTTATTTATACATCTATCTATCTATCTAATACCTATAAACGAGCAATTCTTGTATATTTTTATATTTGTATATATTCAGGATCTCGGAAACGGCGTCAACTATTTCCGTGAAACTCATTATGTAGGTAGTTTCGAGGACTATAAATCGATCTAGCTAGGTTTTATTCATAGAAACCTTTTTTAACTGAGTTTTCAGGCAATGAAAAAATATAGCTAGAATATAAAGGTAAACGCGGCGCTGTCAAAACAAAAATAGCTCAGATGGAATTCGATTGCTTCGAATATCCGTGTAACCCCAGTTCGAATCCGAGTGACAGCAATAGGGTATCTTTTTTTAATACTCTTTTTTTTTATAAAAAAATGCTAATTTTGTGAGGCAAACTAAAAAAGTTTATTTTAATTCAAAATAGTTTTTAACGAACCGAACCTCGCCCGGGTACTGTATCTCTATATAAGTAACAATTAATTGCTGATTAAACGTAAGCTCATCACTTCATAAGAATTCTATATAAATATAAACAAATTGTCCAATGTATGTAAACACAGCTCTTCAGAACAGATGCACCTATTTGAATAATTATTTCTTTGTTGCGTTAGTAAGTGTCAGCGTATAAAATGAAAAATGTTCGAAAAGTCGTTCGGAAAAGTGAATTATACAATCTCTATATAAAAAAGGGTGAGCGAGTAAGAAAGAAAATTTAGTCGTTAAATGCATAAAAGAACAAATTACGACAAGAATCAGATATAGCAATATAAAAAGATGAAGCATTACATTTTTTTTTCCATATAATAATGTCCGTTTATTTATTTTATTACATAAATATACATTTTTATTAAATACAAAATATAAAAATTAAATTAGGCGCAGGCGTGGTGTGTTTGGCGGCATTTATCAAAGGTCGCTAGGTCATCGGCGCATGCCGCATAACACGAGTAGAACGAGTGGCCTACAAAACAGTTTGAATTTTATGTTTATACGGATAGGTTTGCAAATATTTTTGAGTACTTCGTTAATAGTGCAATGTTCGTGTTTTGCGTCGCCATTCCAAGAATTAGGTTTACCCTCCACCTAATAGATGTTTCAAATCAATAAAATAGTGTAAGAATCAGTCGAGCCATTTAAGAGTAAATCGGTGAAAATCACACAAAAGAATTTATTATTGAAATAAGAATTTATTAATGTATATTCGCTTAACTCCTCCTTTATGAATCTTATACAAAAAATACAATGAACAACGTAAGGAAAAGCATAAAAATTAATTAAATAATAAAACAATAAGCGCTGAAATAATTTGTTATATTTAAAAAAACAAGCATATATTCTTCCTGAAAGACAACATTTAAAAACATATACAAGTTTTTTTCAAGCGTAACAATATACGGCTATAAACTCCTAAGCATGGAAGTAGCTGTAGTCGTAATTCTACCTACCAATCATGACCACCTGACAGAAGTGGAAGGCATGTAGTCATTAGAAGAGTGATTTTAATATCCAGAAGTTCACGCGATACAGTGACACAAAACCTTACATCACTGCTATAACATCACACACATCACCTGTACACACGTGCACGCCTACACGCTTATACGCTGTTTTTCTTTTTCAGAGAAATAAACGATAAAGAGTTCTACCCTTATTTTTCCTTATACTATCTTATCTTATATAGTTTTGAATTTTTCCAACACAAAATACATTTAGAAATTGTTGAGGCACGCATGTTTGATACACATGCATGTTTCAATGACTCATATACGTATATCTATATAGCTTACCTTAGGTTATCTCAGATAGGTCGCGTTTTTTGCACAAAACAGGCGACAGCCCAAGCCAAGGTGTGCCGTGCAATCTTGAGTTAGTCGCCCAAACATCCCAAATCGGCTGAGTGCCTTTAGCGCTCGCCTCAGTGGTTCGGTGAAGCTGTGAAGACCATTCCAGGTCAACAGCGATTTCATTTCGAAAAAAAAAAATGTCCAGAAGTAAGGAATTGCTATAATTTAGTTTAAAATTGGTTAACTATAAGAAGAGGTCGAAATCACTTCACGCATTACATATTATAGTATTATAGTACCATTACATAGTTAATTATCCAAAACAGTTATTTTATACGATGCGAAACATTACTCGATTTTAGAATAGTATATCAAAAGAATACTACAGGGTATTAAGCAATCAAAAGATGTTAACATATCTCGTAATTATGTTTAATTTGTGAATTAAGGATTGCAGTATCCACACAACACATAAGAGACATGAGATCCTTTAGACCACCTATCATATAACCCTTAAGAACTGCTTGAGGTTTTATTAGCTTCCAATAGCGATAGTATTATTAACTAGCCTCTTCCCACGACTTCGTTCGCGTGGAATAGATACACTAACACTAACACGCAGCAGTTCTCAAAAGGAAAAAACATCCCGATTTTGAAACATTTTTCATCTATGCTCCACTCCTATTGGTCTTAGCGTGTTGATATATAGCCTATGACCATTCTCGATGAACGAGCCATATAATACTGAAATAATTATTCAAACCGGACCAGTAGTTCCTGAGATTATCCCCTACAACGTCACATCATCACAAACTTACAAACTTTACCTCTTTATAATATTAGTATAGATTGACGTCACTGTTTACCCCCGTACCACCGCCCACACTGTGCCAGTACGAAAATAGATCTTCAATTAATTTACCTACTACTCGGGCTTTTAGTAGCGCGATGTAATTTCTTTAATGGTTTTCTAAACTACAATATAAAGTGGGTCAATGGAATCGAGAACTCTGTTAAATGAAATGGCTTCATTGGTTTCAGAATATCACGACTTATATTCTGTTTTAGGTGGGTGAAAGTAAAAGTTATTTGTACTTAATAGGTTTTGGTGTTTGACCACAATATCCGTTAATGTTAGATGACTATGTGAACTAAGATGAGTCATGTTAAACCTAAAAAAAGAGATTGATTCTTAAATGTAGCTATCGGAATACGTAAGCAGTGAACAATTTTCATCTTGAAAAAAATTGAAATAGGTCATTAGTAGGAAAGTGGTTCCTATACAGCAGGGGTAGCCAAGCCCCTTGTTAGTTCGAGCCATATTTCTACATTTTAAATTTTTCGCAAGCCGCAATTATTACCTATTTATTAGGTATGCAAGATGGTATTTTTTTACAGAAATGTTATTTATTGAAAACTTATAAATACAAGTTAATCGATTATGGTCGATTAAGTCACTGATTAAATTCGTTCGTCATATCATTCTTAATTGGGACGGAAATGAAATTTGTTACAACGTTGCACTTAATCTTTCCTATTGGTTATCAGTGGGTAATTTAAAAGAGATTTTGAAACACATGCGGAATAATAATTTTTTTCTTAATATAACAGCTCAAAAGTGAAAGGGATTTCTGGTACATTTATCGAAAGCCACAAGTAATCCTTCAAAGAACCGCATGTGGCTTGCTAACCGCAGGATGGCCACCCGTACTATAGAGCATCACGAGATTTTAAGCTTAGGTTCATCTCAGGTTTTGAACCTAAATAGTTCGACACGATGTCCGAACTCACTACCACTGAGGTATCATAGCTAAAAGTCTTAGTAAAGAGATATGAAAATATACGGTCTTTATGTGTAGTCCGGTGAAGCTGTTAAGACCTTGCTAGGTCACTAGCGTAGTCAGTTCGAAAAAAAAACGGTCTTTATAACATAAAACTAATATCTGAAACGGTTGGAAAAAATGACGAGGCTTTCACTATCAGATAGCCGATTTTATATAGAGTTACGTAAGCTAATTTAATTTAGAAAATTAAACTTGAGCTCCGCGCAGAAATAATAAACAAAAGAGGTAGAGGCTGGGAAAACTCTAATAACAAGAAGACAAAAAATAATATAGAAGGGCGTCCAGAGTCGGATGCACAGCTAGTGTTATATATAACACACTAGGATCCAAAATGGCGTGCGCGCGTACGCGTAGGCTCACCTCGCAGTGATTGAAGACGTACGCTACAATTGACAGGAAGCATGATATCCGTACAATATATCTCACCGCTACAAACTCAGATTATTGACTGTGTTGGATGTTAAAGTGACTATATACCACCAGTTATAAACAATGGAACGTCAGCTTTATTTCACTAATCGTATATTTTAAAACAATAATTGACCAACCAGAGACTTTATTAGAAAAATTTGAAACTTAGTAGAAGATATACAGTAATATTACGAACTAGCGTTAAAACAAAACAAAAAAAAATCTTAAATTTTGATATGAAATTTGGACCAAATGAAAAATTCACTCCATAAAATAAAAAAAAATAAACGATTTTGAAACATTCTTCATTGGCTTTCCGCTCCTATTAGCCCTAGCGTGATGATATATAACCTATATATAGCCCATATCATAAAAAGCAAACGAACAGGTGGGGCGTCTGATATTAAGTGAGATGTTAAGGGAGAGGGGAGATGTGCTTTCGGTGCTTCCACTGACCGAACTAAACGCAACAATGCAAGCACTGTGCTACTTCACGTCGGTATTTCTGTGGTTGGGGTGGTAGAACCCCGGACAAGCCGGCCCATTCATGCTGAAAACAATAATAACTTCAACGTGGATCTACCACCTACAGAAATATTGCTCCAGCCATACTTTTAGAGATACAAAATGCGCTCAAGGAGAAATAGGACGCTATGTCACAAAGCCTTATCCAACACTTGAGAGAGTCTATGGAAAACCGGTGCCAAGCTATTATTCGGGCAAGAGGGAGCCATACTTATTATTAATATATATTTTATTCAGTATTTTTTTTCCTTTAATGTATTCTTGAACTCGTTACAGCAATTTCCGAACAGAGCAAAAATAAATTTGTTGTTGTTCTTTTTTTCTACAGTAAGGTTTAACTTCTCACCACTTATATGGTATCATTGAATAGGTACACCTTTCATCACATATCAAAAAATGAATGAAATTTTTTAAACAAAACAAATAAGACAATATTTTTCAAAAAATTATTTATGTGTGCGATTTCATTGCACCGAAGTGTAGATAGATGTTGGCTTAATGGATTGACCGATGGAATATTAATCCGATATCCATAGGTTCCAACCTTAGCATGTACCACAAACTTTTCTGAATTCGCGTACACTTACTCATTTAAATTGGTAACCGTATCGACTTACGGTGAAGAAACACATCATGAGGAAACATAGAACTGTGGATTCGTCAGAGTTTGATATCGTCAATACGTCGTGAGCAGGCGTGATCATACCCATACCTCCCTCTTCCTCCGGGCAGAGACCTATGACCCTCTAATGGGTGGGTACAGGCGGATGATAGATTTATTACTGTTAACACTATAACGAGCATGTTCCACTGATTCAAACGGATCCGACTAGAAACTCGTAGTTTCTTATTCATAAAAACATACAGCGATATAAATAACTCTGCCTTGAACTTTCTTCAGTATAGCACACGCTAGGCTCCACACGTATATATCGAAGTCGGCAGCGAATCTATACATACTGTGTAAAACGATTTGTCTGTTGTCAAAAATACTTAATCTTCCAGACGGGTGAACCTTTTTTCTAGCAAGGCCTTAACAGCTTCACCGGACTTCTAAAGCAAGCGCTTAAGACATTCAGCCGTTTTTATTTGACAACTAACTCAAGGGAGCACGGCACACCTCGGCTTGAGCTGTTACCTAAGTTACGCAACTCGCGAAGCTATCCAAACTAAGCTAAGCTAAGCTACATATTCATACATATATAAATAAATGAAATATACATAAGTACCAATAACACATACCTCAGCACCTCGTTTGTATAGTAGTGATAAGACTTTTATAGGCAGGTAGAGAATTTTTAACACTATTGTCTAGGCCAGTAGTCAGCTAACTCGTCATCCAAAGGAGACAAATATAAACAATAGAAAACTGAAATTTAATGAAATAAATGTGCCGTCACGAGACGTGAAACTGGCAGATGTGAAACATCGAAATTGTTCGAATCGAACGAATCTCATATTCTCGAATTCTCAAATTACACTATAGGTATGCGAGCTCAGTGCGGCAAGAGAGATTACGCACAGTTGCTTGCTTCACATAGATGCCTGTATCGCCACGCCAACAATCAGATTTTCTCTGGCCTATAGATGTTTCAAATCAAAAGCTTTTTGTTTAACTGAACGTTTGTTTTAGTAGAAATATTTTTATCGAAATAATTGTATTAAAAGTGCACCCTCGAGCTTGCCATTATTGCTCAATATGTTGTTTTTCGAAACGAGTAGGTTTGCTATTGTTGTTTTCTAAAAATGTACCTCTTTTCTTTAGGCTTGCGTTTCAAAAACAACTAGTCTCGTTTAAGAAAAGTTAAATAATATCGCATGTCTGCACTAAACATTATTTGGAAATTATCCTATTTTTCAAGTTGGACCAAATTATACATACTTAAATACCAATTTTCATGATAGGTTGAGTAGTTTCAAAGTTCATCGTGGACAAACACTGTGACACTGGTTTTTACATATTTCGATATTATGTTTTGAAAATCAAGAAAAATAGTGAATACGAAAAGAGTATAAACATTCAATTAAAATTTGAATGATTCTGGAATTAGTCATTTATTACCGCCGCTACATGGCAGTCATTAAACAATTACGTCAAAAGGAATAGCTTAAAATGACATAGCCAACATCAGTTCATTCGAGTATATACAACACGACAATACTCTAACTTTATTAATGTTTCCTCCCTCAATCCTTCATACCTTTCTATCCAGGATTAGATCCGACATAATCCGGTTGTACCCTTTGTCACGAGTCCCGGTACTAGCCCTGACCAATTTATATACAAAGTTTACAACGTCTTGCAGTCAGTCGGAACGATATCTCACTACAAGTGACGTAAAAACATAATTTAAAACAACTATATAAATAAAAAGTAAACCGCCTGTTGTAAATATTACTTGTGAGTGCGGTAGAAGAATAATTGCTAACAAAATATTATCAGGCGTTAGTGGAGATAATGGTTATGCAAAGCGTAGCTAACGTTTTTATCAGTGTATTATTGTTGTTTTTCACAATCAAATGTAAGTATAGACCTTAATATATGTTTACCTTATCCTAAACTGTAGTTAGAATGTAGCCAGACTAAATATAAAAAAATCTCGCCATTCTGAGAAATGTACGACATAATTTATTCAAAACACATGAGTATGTAAAATTATTGGAAATCGATAATTTTATATAAAAGGTATCATTCCTAAATATAAACAATGAATCTAACAAAAATGTTATTACCAACTTGTGTATAATATGGTAATTATTTGCCCATGCATCTTATCAATGGACGACTAAAATCTGTCACTGAAACATCGCGTTGATAGCAATGTAATTACATAGTGCTATAAGTATTCGTCTAGATGACAGTATTCCGAAAAAAATGTTACAAATCTACTTCTGATATTTTTATTAATAAATCAGATGTAATCAAATTTTCATTAATCTATACTATAATACTATACCATAATATTATATAATGGTAATATACAGAGGTAAAGTTTGTGAGTTTGTGATGTTGTAGAGGCTCAGGATCTACAACACCGCTTTAGAAAATTCTTTTACCTATCTAGAAATAGTACCTGGGCGACCAAGCCTAGCTCGGTTCTTTAAAAAACATTTTTGATTGAAATCTAAGTAAAAAAAAGTTTTCTATGAATAAAATCTAGCTATATCGATTTATCGTCCCCGAAACTACCTACATATTAAATTTCACGGAAATAGATGACGCCGTTTCCGAGATCATGAATATATACAAATATAAAAATATACAAGAATTGCTCGTTTAAAGGTATTAGATAGATAGATAGATACAATAGAAAGCAATGTTATTTGTGAGTGTCATAGGCTATATATTAAACCTAAAAATTAAGAACCTTTTTTGTGGGAGCCGGATTTGCAAAGTAAGTCAGAGAAAGAACGGTCGAACGAAAACGTTTCTTACGAACGCTGCCTTAACAATGAGAAATACATGATTTAGTTCTACAAAAAAGTCAGCGACAGCATATTTTTAACTTTTATATATATGTGTCAAAAAGTAGTTTTTCATATTAAAAATAATATTAATTGTAAACTGATGTTTATTGGTCATATTATCAACAACAATTATGAATTCTTATCAATTCGCTATATAATGATATGATAACTGAGCCACAGCAACACGTGGCCGCGTCAGCTATTCCTAATTAGGCCCGTACTATATAGATTTTCTCAATATTTTTTTGAACATGATTTTTTCTTTCTTTATTAGGTGGCGGAATAAAATGTTTTCATTGCAATAGCGCAAACAATTCTGCGTGCCTCGATTTAAATATGCAACACATGCATACCATAGTACCTGTTGTCGACTGCGGGAAAGCCCTACCGAATGTGACCAGTAAACAATTCTTCTGCAGGAAGATGATTCAAACGAGTAAGTTTTTTTCTGTTCGCCAAGACACGATTTCCACATTTGCCGCTGTCAACATTGTATATAGATTATGTGTGGACTAAACCATTTTACTCCGGCTACGATAGCAAGCGGGAACCCTAAATAAATAGCCTATTAATAGAGCTAATGAATATAATATTTTTTTAACAGTTCTACATTCCGAGCAAACTCCTGAAATCCGAGTCTCCCGCAGTTGTGGCTGGGTGAAGCACAAACGCGAATGTTACAAGGCTGACAACCAAGATCACTTGGAAACTGTTTGCCAATGTTTCGGGGACATGTGCAACGCGGCTACAGCACTACATAATATCAAATTGACACTAATGACAGCTGTCACCGCCATATTTACTTTATATAGAACGTGGCAATGGAAGTAAATTGTTGTAATTCCTAAACTAAATATAGTCTGTTTATTTACTTCATTTAATGTTTCATTTTAGTAGTAGCTTATTTATTATACGAGGTCGATAAAGTTACTGAATTTAACTACATTCAATTTTAAAATCAACTATCATACACCATTCGGTGTCTGTGCAAGTTTTCTCAAGGACCAACCCTTTTGGATTTAGGGTGTTTTCCTTATCCTTATCCTATCCTATCCTATATAGTTTAGAGGAATTTATCGGACACAAAATACATATAGGAGTTGTTGAGGCACGCATGCTTGGTGCACATGCATGTTTCAATAACTCAGATACGTATATCTAGATAGCTTAGCTTAGGTTAGCTCAGATAGGTCGCGATTTTTGCACAATTCAGGCGACAGCCCAAGCCGAGGTGTGCCGTGCACCCCTGAGTTAGTCGCCCAAACATCCCAAATCGGCTGAGTGCCCTTCCGCGCTCGCCTCAATAGTTCGGTGAAGCTGTAAAGACCTTTCCAAGTCAACAGCGTTTTCATTACGAAAAAATAAAAATTAGGTTGTTACCATCTTTGACCACGAATGAATCGTCATTTAAATTAAAAGTAAATAAAGACACATAAATGTAAATTTTAACTATTTCTTAACAGATTAAATAGTTGTGTGCAAAAAAAAAACACCTTTATTTTTAAACTTTATTTCCTTACTAGCTGTAACCGTGACTCCGTCCGCGTGGAGACTAATGTAACAATATAAAATCATCTGAATGTATTAAGTCCATTTACTTATCTAATTTGCTCACACTTAAGTCGCGTCTTAATTAAATTATATTAACTTTTGATATAGTGAACCCATTTTAATGAAACCAAGACTAAATGTTACTCGAGAATATGCTTTATGATTTTCGTGTTTGAAGTAGTTTAACAGTGAGACGTGTTCATATAGACACTAATTCTAATTCACTTAAATGGTTATATTACATATTCCTGCAACATTTTTTTTCACAAAAATGTAAAAAGTACAAATATGTAACATTTACATTGTTATTATATGTATAGACTAGCCTCTGTCCGCAACTTCGTTCGCGTGTAATAGATACACTAACACTAACACGCAGCAGTTCTCAAAAGGAAAAAATATCCCGATTTGAAACATTTTTCATCTGTGCTCCGCTCCTATTGGTCTTGGCGTGATGGTATATAGCCTATAAGCATTCTCGATGAATGAGCTATATAATACTGAATTATTCAAATCGGACCAGTAGTTCCTGAGATTACCCCCTACAACGTCACAACATCACAACGTCACAAACTCACAAACTTTACCTCTTTGTAATATTAGTATAGATAATATGTACGTATAAAGGGCATTCTATCGATTCATAGAAATTAGTTCCCATATGTGATTATTTGTATGTCCGTGAAAAATGAGTTTCCGTCGCCCACAGTTGCAATTTCACGGTCGAACAGAATTCAACCATTTGTCAGAACCATTGAGAACTGGGAGCGATGTTCAGTTGTCAGCGATCATCGTTTGCCAATGGCTGCATTAGAACCATCTGATTATAATTAGCATTATCCTGTTTTAATTTCTGTTTTATATAGATACGATGTCTCGTAAATACACGACTGTTATTATTGTGTGTATATTATTCACTTGTTTGCGTTTTGGTAAGTATTTTTTTAAGCTATTTTTACTAATTTCGACGTGAGATTCGTTTTAAAAAAAAACGTATGTCTATACTTACGCACGTAGGAATACAAATACTTCGAATGCAATTAAAATACGAAATATAATGAATTTATTAAGATTACAATAATTTGCATGGTGGTAATGTTTTTTCCAAGACCGTCTGGCTAGCTACCACCCTTACTTATTTTGTCAATAAATAGTTTATAAACAAATCAATCAAAAATTCTTGAAAAAAAATGTTAATAATAATAAAATCGTATAATGTAATTAATTATGTATATATGGGCGCGTGACCGTGCTGCCATCTGGTTTCAATGTAAAGTACAAATAAAATCAAAGCTTAATTAACTGTAGTGTCATCAATCAGCTAATTCAGATCTTAAATAACACAGGAAATATTATTAACGACCCTTTATTATAAAATAAATAGAATATAGAAAAACACGAACAGATTACTATGATAAGTAACGAATTAAGTTAATTATGGTTTAATAAAAGTTTTGGTTATGTTTAATTATTATCTAACCGGATTATAGAGGAACGTGTCGCCATATTGCCGTAACGGACTTCCGTTGCATTGTCGTTCAGTTATTTCCCAGTCACGCCTAAAGACGTTTTACTTCGAAGAGAGATTTTACATTAATTTTCTGTATACCTTATAAACAATAAAGTCAGATACCAAAAAGGCTTAGAATAAAGTATTATTCAAACAATAATGCAATAATAATAATTGTTGGTATAAATGAATAAAAAAAAAACAGAACGATAGTTAATCTCGAATCTATAAAACCCATTTTTAAAAGTTTATAATGTAAAAAACACTTCTGTCCCGAATAATCACAAGAAATTAGCCTTCACCACTACATTATAGTACTACTATCCAATGATATTACAAATATATGTTTATATCATTGACTACTATCAATATCAGCGCTGATATAAAACCTGATATAAAAATAACTACCTTGAATATAGTTATCAGTTCTCACAAAAACTTGCCAGACAATTACCAAACAACTTCATGGTGTCGCTTTTAAGTGTCGGTGTGAGCGCGCATCGTAAAAATTCACTCTCAACAGTTTTCCCAAACGCGCTAAAAGGTGCCAATATAAAATCGGCTGAGTGCCTTAAGCGCTCGCCTTAGTAGTACGGTGAAGCTGTAAAGGTCAAAAAATTAAGGCCAATAGCGTAGTCAGTTCGAGAATAAAAAAATAAAGCGCTAAAAGGTATATAACTTCAAAAATGTTTCCCTTCTCTTTAGTAATAGTCATTTTATTTACTGAACAAGATACACTATGGTACGGTAGCCTTATGCAAAATACTAATGCTTGAACTAGACTGAGCTTGTGTTCTGTCGCCTCATATTGCCAGACAGTTATACTTGCAAAGGAGGCGGCGGAGAGAGAGAGGGAGCAAACCAGCCAGCTCCCCTCCTGTGGTCGACGATCACGGCAGAGTAGAGTCAATAATAACCTGAGGCCGCCGTAAAGAGGGCCTGAGAGAGATGGACGCGGGAACGTCTGGCGCCCTAGCAGTTTTCCTGCACAGGCCCGTGTGGTTGAGGCGCCTGCCCCTGAGGGGTCTATTACTCTGACCCCTCAGACAACGAATGGGCCCCTGATGAGGGACAGTGTTAGTCGGTAGCTTCTGCTCCCATAGCATTAGATGGAAGAAGGCACTATGGGGGTTTCAGCCCGTGCAAGTCGTACATAAACCCACCCTCAACTGCCCGGCTAGGGTGGGTATTCGAAATGATTTCCGCATGTAAAAGAAAAGATCGAGTTGTGTCTTTTGTATTCACTATGATGTGTGTATGAATGAACAGGATTTTTTTTAAACTACACAATCGATTTTCGTGAATCATTTCCTGTTATGAACTGCATATTTTTTTAAGGTTTTATCTCCTGGTCCACGATAGTCAGTTATCGTATCCTATTACTCCATATTAGTATGATTATATATTTTTTGCTTTATAGGTTCTAGTGTTTAACCACAACGTCATCTAATGTTAGATGACAATCTGGTCTGAGGCAGTAAACCTTAGACCTAAAGGGCAACTGGCTCTCAAGTGCAGATACCTGAATTCACTAACATGTGTTTGGCAGCAGATTTTTTTTTTTTTTATATCAAAGGAGGCAAACGAACTGGTGAGTCACGTGATGTTAAGTGATCACCACCGTCCATAGATACTAGCGACATCAGGGACGTCGCAAGTGCGTTGCCAGGTACGGTACGCTACGGGAGCTTACCGTTTGGCGTGCCCCCCTGCCCATAAGGCAGGGAGGTTGTTTCGCGGCCCCTCCCTCTCCTCAATCCACCGCGATGGATCCATTAGCTGTAACCGATTATTTTCGCATAAATCTCCTCGAGAGCGGTTTAGATCAGGAGATTGTAAATTCAATTTACAACAATGTTATGTCGCAGGCCGCCGAGGGCCGTTTCGCGCCTAATATCCCGACCGCGAACTCTTTCGCGACTTTATCGCCGCAATCGCCTCTCGATGCGCGCGATAAAGGTCTACTTGAGGCCCCGATTTCGAGCTCCAACTCGGAGACCGGCTCCGAGATGGAGCTAGACGTAAGGGCGTCCGCCAAGCCGACCGCGGCGCGATTCCCGCGCCTTCTGCGCAATTAGATAAAGACGGGTATACAACCGTCTCACATAAAAAGCGTCGTCCGGCCAGCCCGACGGATTCGGGTTCCGTTGGCCCACAAAAAGTCGCCAATATAGATGGCGCTCGCGTACCGTCGACCTCGGCTACACCGTCGCGTAAGCCGAACGCGAACAATATCAATAGTCTCGATCACTCCGTCCGCAGGTAGGAAGCCGCGCCCGCCGCCTCCGGTTACGATACAGGACAAGTCCAAATGGACTTCAATTTCTAATAGTCTAAAAACTCGTAACATAAACTACACGAATGCCCTTAGCACGCCGGCGGGCATTCGAGTTAAATATCCCATATCGGACGATCACCGCGCGTTAATTCGCTTTTTAACGGAGTCCAAACTCGCGTATTTTACGTACGCTCTAGAGGACGAGCGCCTTCTGCGTGTCGTGCTTCGCCGTGTCCCGGCTGAAATCTCGGTCGAGGATGTTACCCTCTCCCTTAAGGAGAAAAACTACCCGGTGCGTGAGGTACATCGTATGTACCACCCACGCACTCGCGCCCCATACAATATGGTTCTTGTCATCCTCGACCGGTCGCAGGAGGGCAAGGCCATTTTTTCTCTCACCTCTGTATGTGGCCTCAACGGGGTTACTGTTGAGCCCCCACGCAAGACCCACATTCCTTCGCAGTGCCATAACTGCCAGAGTTATGGCCACTCCGCGAAGAATTGTCATCTTCGCCCCAGGTGCGTCAAGTGCCTGGGAGACCACGCCACGAAGGAGTGCCAGCGCACTCCTGGCACTCCCGATCCTCCCAGCTGTGTGCTCTGCGGTAACGCGGGTCGCCCCGCGAATTATCGCGGTTGTCCCCGCGCGCCGCGCACACAACGCCCCCGCCAGGCGAGGCAGGCCCCCAGGGCGCCTGTAGCCGCCGCCCGCCCTCCGCCTCCACCTCTCATGTCCGTGGAAGCCTTCCCGAGCCTGCCGGGCGCCTCCCGCGCCCCGGTAGCGCCCGCGCCCACGACCTCACCGCGCTCGCCACCCTCTGTGCCGCGCGCGGCCCTACCCGGGCGGGCCCCTATGGCCCCCTGGGCACCCAGACCTCAGCCTCAGGCCTCTTCAAGGCCTCTGGCGCCGCCACCTAAGGCGACTCAGGCTCCATCATCTTCATCTCTCTCGGATAAGTTCGACTAGATGGAGCAACTACTCATAGAGCACGATATGCAGGAGGTTCTCGCCTTCTACGCCGTAGTAGAGGAGAAGCACGGGGTACAACTTATCGCCGCCCTAGCTCGCTTTCCGGCTATCGGAGCCACCATACAGCGCCTCGCCCGATCACAGTCTCTTAAATATTAATGTTAAAATTCCCGGGAATTAATAAAATTAAACCACGCGGTCTTTGCCTCTCGTTTTTCAACGCGAGATCCCTTCGGACACAGCGCGATCTAGTAGCTGACTTTTTACGCGATAGACAGATTGACGTTTTCCTCATCCAGGAAACGATGCTTAAACCGAGTATGCGTAATCCGAGAATCGCGAATTATTGCATTGTTAGAAACGACCGTGTCGCCCGCGGGGGTGGCACCTTAATTTATTTCAGGCGTTCGTTGTATTGCATGCCTTTAGATCCGCCCGCGCTTACTCATATGGAAGTGTCAGTATGCCGCGTTGGTATGACGGGCCACTCTGATATTATTCTTGTCTACGCGTACTTACCACCGAATAAAGTATTGCTCAAATCCGATCTGCAGGCGCTATTTGATTTAGGTAATTCTGTTATTATAGCGGGGGACCTCAACTGCGGGAACGTGATCTGGAATAGTCCGTGTACCTCTCGTAACGGGAGGATACTCGACGAACTAGGTGGGGCTCTTGCATTTGACGTCATAGCCCCTCCGGAACCCACGCACTATCAAGATCACTGCTGACCGTCAGTTTTAGATGTAGCTCTGTTAAAAAATGTCGCGCTTCCTGTACGACTCATATCAGTCATACACGAACTCGACTCGGATCATCGCCCTGTTTTATTACAGTTAGGACATAACTCTGATTTTAGCCCGACGCCGATCAGAGTGGCCGATTACGCGAAACTTAGCGAATATTTTAAAAATACGAGTAGTCCGTCGTCTAGTAGTTTAGACAGGATTCCGGACGTGTTGGTGTCTCAAGTCGACGCGGATTCGGCCATCGATTCCCTGGTTGATTATCTCCAGACCGCCGTCAGGGAGACCTCGAAAGAGGTACAAGCGGCGATCGAACGCCGTTTTATACTCCCTGATGACGTGAGAGCATTGATCACGGAAAAGAACGCCGCGACTCGTGCTCACGATGCTTACCCGACCGCTGAGAACCGCGAACGCTTACGTGTCTTACGGAAAGCAGTTAAGTCTCGTATTTCTGAGATCCGGGGTGACAGGTGGGACAGGGTTTTGGAGGATCTCCAGCCGTCTCACCTGGCATTCTGGACCCTCACGCGAAAGTTTAAGTCCGATACGGTCATCCCAATGCCCCCTCTCGATAGAGGCCCCGGGTTGCCTCCCGCGTTCGATAACACTGACAAAGCAGAATGTCTCGCCGCGAGCTTAGAGAAACAGTGTTCGCCAAACACTGATAATACTGACCCTTCCATAATAGAGTCTATCGAAACAGCCGTAGAGCATGCACTCGCGTCTCCTCCGGCGGATACCCTAACCCCGATAACGTTCGACGAAGTTTCGGCCGCCATCAAGCGTCTCAAGCCTAGGAAGTCCCCAGGTCCCGATGGGATCAGGAACGAGGTTCTGAAGCTCCTTCCTGACCGCATCATAGCTCTATTGGTCTGCATCTTCAATGCGGCCATGTCCCAGGGTCATTTTCCAGCCGTCTGGAAGATGGCCGTAGTGATAGGAATTCACAAGCCCGGCAAGAAAGCTACGCTTCCCGATAGCTATCGTCCGATTAGTTTGCTTGATACACTAGGGAAACTTTACGAGCGGCTCCTTCTGAACCGTCTCCAGGTTACGATAAACGACCGTAGTTTAATACCGCCTGAACAGTTTGGATTTCGCGCCAAACACTCTTGTCCGGATCAAGTACTTCGCCTCACGGAGTACATCTTTTCTAATTTTAATAAAGATCCGAACCCGAAGCCGGATCCGCCCGTAAAAAACACTAATCCGAAACGCACGATAGCAGTCTTTTTCGATGTCGCCAAGGCCTTCGATAAGGTCTGGCACAAAGGGCTCATATACAAGCTAAATCAAGCCGGTATACCCGATAGGTTAGTTCACATCATCC
>JACEII010000004.1:12895566-12992444 GCA_014332785.1 Antheraea mylitta | reverse complement strand
TAGTAAGAATCAATTATCCTTAACATTAAGTTAAGATCTACATAATTTAGAAAAACTTGTGAAATTTTGTTTCCAACTAAATAATCTTTTTTCTAGATATGGTGAAGGTAACTTTAATATTTTATCGTCTATTTTAAACTTGATTATATTAAGCATAAGCAGGTATTTTTTATTTATTAAGATAAACATAAATTTACAAAGATTTTCGTACCGAAAATCAGGCTGTGTTGCGCAAGAGGACTACGGTGAATTGACTATTTCTAATAGAAACCTATTAATTTAAAAAAACCATATCTCCATATGATTACTAGAGGTTCAACGTACTTGTAGTTTACCATTATGCTTACCAAAGTTTAACAGTTTTATTGTAATTGATACTGAAAAATCGTGAAAATTTTGGCGACTGGAGCCGAGTATACACAATTTAACGTGACCGAACCAAGTGAATTATACACCGTGACTGTTTAAAAAGTGACAACCTTCAATCGTGTGATAGTTCATAGTCACATTTAACATATAAAGTAGTAATATTTAAAAAAAAACTAATAAATAACGAAGAGAGCCTAAGTTAAAGTTTGTTCTAAGACTCTCAAAAGTATCGGTACAAATTTAAATAAACCTAGGTTGAATGATCGGTCATAAAACCTGCGAGCGGCGTCCCAGAGTCTATAATAACCTTCGATAACAAAACGGACAATAAACCCTTTTTTTTTTGTTCAAACATCGAAAAAATATTGACACTGTGCTTTAACATAGACGAGTAGAAGATTGTCTATAGTTTTCGTAATTTTCAAATAATTAGGTCAAATATTAAGCACATATTTTTTTAATTGATTTAGAACGAGTATCAAGTAGTGAATATTCTGTAAAGATATTGCTAACGAGTAACCAGTCACCCAACGTAATTACTAAGTTTTATGCTACAATCAAAAACATTCTCACGGTTATAAATTAAATTGTGACTAGTACAAAATTACAGGTGATTCGTCAAATGCGACATTCACAAAAAAACGGAAACTTATTCAGAGCGTATCCTGTGCGTATTCATTATTTGCATAATAGGAACCGGTGATACACATAAATTGACAACAGAAATAGCCGTCTATATGGAAATATCGATTTAATAACAAAAACAACACAAGGTTTCGTTCACGACATGCATAATGAAATGTTTTCTTCAAATAATTTCTACTATATCGACTTATTTAATTATCAACGAGTTCCACAAACTATACCATATTCATCAAACGCTAAGACAGAACGTAAACAATCAATTAAAAGGGTACTTTAATGTTACTAGTATATCTTCGATACATATAATAAAAATGTAACTCTAACGAGTCTGTACTTTGAAATAAGTAATAGAATTCATTTAAATATTTTTAGAAATGTATGTTTGTTTAAACACGTGTCACTCGTAAAGTACTGCGTTTACGGTAAAAATAAAATAAAATAGGTAAATCACAAACCATGTCATCGAGTAACATTCAGTCTTAGTTTCATTAAAATCAGTTCACTCTATCAAAGTTATTGTAATTTTAGTGTCGACGCGACTTAAGTACGAGAGAAAAATAGGTAAATAAATGGACTTAATTAATACATTCAGATGATTTTATAAATCACTATTTTTTTAGATTATGTTCCATGTAGAAGCAGTCATGGATACGGGTTGTGTAAAAAAATATTATGTGCCAGAATTCATGGAAAAAAGGAAAAAGTATTTACTCCGTGGCCTTTGACAAATTATTGTTGAAATCAATGTATGAATACTAGATTAACTATTAAAATGGTTTAAACTGCAGCTTTTTAGTTATAATATCATTGTTAACTACTTTTAAACTTATTTTCAGTCTATTGATGTATCTGTTGATACTTAAAACCTACAATTGACTAATTTGTCAAATTTCGATTATTTCTACAATCTACAATGTACCGTTAACACATACTTTTCACAATGAAATATCACTTTTTGGGTTTAGTCGGATTATATCCGCCATTTTTATTCGTCTTTATCGTTGACGCTGATGTCAATTGATTTCACTTCATTTTATAAAATATTTTTGTTAATATAGCTTTTCATCTGTCTTGGTATAAATATCATTCATTTAATTATATAACTCTTTTATTATATAGCAACATATGAGTGAAAAAAATTGCAAACATATTTCGCAATGTCTAAGTCATATTGGTTTTCTTAGTTGCCGGATATGTGTAGGATGTCACCTTTTGTCTGACATTGTGCTAAATGACGAGAAAAACACAATTAACCTAAATAATTATGATCAGTAATGTGTTCTAATTGAACGATTTCTTTCAAAGTTCAAAATATAAATTTGCGCCATCTATTAGCGTGTAGTAGTATTCGTTTTACGTCGTATAGACCTATAGACTTTATTTTAGTTTAGTATTGTATCAACAGATAGAAGAAATTTCATGTATTTGATAGGTCATTTTTATTCCAATGTAGAATATTGCCTCGACCTTACTGTCCGTATGTAATTGAATACCGCGTAAACATGTATGAAAAAGGTTAAATCCACTTTTAGTCGTTTTAGTTGGCAAGTCGCCACATTCGTCGTGTTTTATATATCCAAGAAAGTATGTAATACGTTTTCGTCTTTTAGTAATCAACATTTCAATTGAATAATGGACAATTGGAAACTGTACGCAATTTTGAGATTATATTTTATTCATTTATATTTTATATAACGGTATTACCATCAGCCCACGACTGTCTATGACTTAATTACAATATAATATTATGTTCCTTTTTTCACATTAAACAATATTAATAACATTTTTGGACTAATTCTATTAGAAAAATGTTTTTACTTAAATGTAAACATAATGAATTACTATTATGTAGCAATAAAAAATAAATTATTCTATATTAGTAGTTTCTATAAGCAGATCAGTAATTTTGTCAATTCTGTTAAGTCAGGTTGGCCGAGTGGTCTAAGGCGCCAGATTTAAGCTCTGGTTCCCGAGAGGGAGCGTGGGTTCGAACCCCACACCTGACAAATATGACGTTCTTTTTTGTTCTTGCAATTTTACCAATATTGTTTTTTTTTTATTTTAATAAATAATGTAGTAGTAACTGCTTCTCCAGACTTCACACAAATGTACTGGAGAAAAAAATATATAATATACTAAATGAAGGTTTGTATCTGTCTCACTCATTCCCTTTTTTAATGTGTGATAGACATTTTGAATCCTTTTTTTTTTTCGAAATGACTACGATATTGACCCATCAAAGTCTTAACAGCTTCAGCGGAATACTAAGGCGAGCGCTTAAGGCACTCAGCCGATTTTATTTTGGCAACCAGCTCAAGGGTGCACGGCACACCTCGGCCTGTTGCATGCAAAATCGCGACCTATCTTAGCTAACCTAGCAAACTATTCATATATGTATGAGTTGTTGAAACGTATATGTGTACCAAGCATACACACCTCAACAACTCCTCCATATATTTATTATCGGAAAATTAGAGTTTTTCAGTTCGATAAGGGAAAAAAATAAAACCCTTCCACTTCCATATGTAAGCGTGTAAGCGTGTAATGTTGTAGCAGTGATGCAAATTTTTGTGTCACTGTATCGCACAAGTAACGCACTCAAGGGCTCCCTGCCGAGGGATCGAACCTAGACTTGAGCCGCTACCGAGGGAGGCCTAATCTGGTAGAGACTGTGCATCTTGGATGTTTATGCATCTATAATTAGGAAGCGCATTTAAACATATTTCATCATCGTCATCTTGTTTTCTTTTTAGGTTTTTATAGAGGAATTCATTTTCGCTTTTTGATGCGAATCATTTATAGGCTCGAGTAAACCTTATTGAAATATTCAAAAACATTTGCAATCGTATGTTCATAAGTATAAGATTCAAATTATTTTAATTCCATATTCTGTGACGTCATACACATACGAAACAGACATGTAAATAGAAAACTTTTGTCGCCAATGTCCATACCACGTTGAAAACACCGGTTCTCGTCCGATCACCGAAGTTAAGCAACGTCGGGCGCGGTCAGTACTTGGATGGGTGACCGCCTGGGAACACCGCGTGACGTTGGCTTTTTGCTGCTATAATCTATTTAGTTTGTTTTAAAATTATCATATTTTGTAATATTTTGAAATTAGGTATATTACAATATTTTTAAATATCATGCATTTTTTTTTAATTTTATAAATATGCATATAAACTAATCAAAATCTGTCCTACGTATATCCAAAAAATACTGGATAGATTTCGATTATGTGTTTTTTAATTCATAGACGCTTGGTACTTATCTCAAGTAAGTATGTATCTTGAGCTAATAAATTTTAGTTTTTAATTTAAAAGGTTTATTTATACAAAACTGAAGAAAATTCGATGTAATCTAAATATTTCTTATGAAGAAGTATTCGGGTCTTACACAAATGAAAATATTGAAATTATCGCAGGGCACTTATAATAGCTTACCAACTAATCTAATTGTGCACAGTAATCGAATTATATTGCATAAATGCAACCAACGTTACAAAATAACACAAGATAATGAATATGTTCAAAAAAAGAAAGAAAATATGTTTATTGCAGCAAATAAACGGACAATATGACATTAGGAAAAAAAATTTTTTTTAGCTTCGCTATTGGCCTTGCAAGGCCTTTGCAGCTTCACCGGACTACTAAGTAATATAAAAGTTTTTTTCTCTCGAACTGACTACGCTATAATTTGCATGGTGGTAATGTTTTTTCCAAGACCGTCTGGCTAGTTACCACCGTTACTTATTTTGTCAATAAATAATTTATAAACAAATAAATAAAAAAATATTGAAAAAAAAAATGTTGATAAAAATATTATATTGAATAATAATAAAAATCGCATAATGTAATTAATTATGTATATATGGGCGCGCAACGGTACTGCCATTTGATTTCAATGTATGTAAGCAACAAATTAATTTTTTTTTTTTTCGAAATGACTACGCTATTGACCTAGCAAGGACTTAACAACTAAGGCGAGCGCTTAAGGCACTCAGCCTATAAAAATAAAAGTAACAAAGATGTGTATAACATAAAAAATAAAGAAATTAAACGTTAAAATGTGTTAAAATTATGCCACGGGTTTGCCACAAATCAGTGCGTGCTGGCCGCCACCTTTACAAGTGACCTTAGCGCTGATTCAAAGAATCAGAAAGACAAATAGACATTTCTAAAAATGATTGAAGTGTATTTTAATACTTATTCCTAGACACAACATTTTTTTAGGAAAATCCAAAAGGACACACGTTATACATTCTTATCACTACATAGTATAACACAAAGCTTCTTCTATCTACCACGCTGAGTGCCTTAAGCGCTCGGCTTAGTAGTCCGATGAAGCTGTTAAGACCTTGCTGGGTCAGTAGCGTAGACATTTCGAAAAAAAAAAAAAAAAAAACTATCACGCTGTCCATCTGTTCGTGATAAATTCAAAAACTACGAAAGGAATTCTCATGCGGTTTTCACAAATAGAGAAAGTGATTCATAAGCAAGGTTTAGGTGTATAATTTATCAAGATTTCTTCTATAATCTATTCTTGTATAAAATGTATAGATAAACACAAAACATAACTAACAAAGCTTATAATCCTTTAATAATGGAATTCTTAATCGTTTATCAAATAGAATTGTCACTTACAATCAGCTGCGCAATAACTGTTGTTATGTAAACAGATATATCTCTAACTGTACATTGGAAATTTCCAGTATGAAATGTATGGAGCACGTGTTTCGTTCTATCATTTGCGTTACATGTATACTGTAACACTAAGAAATAAGGTTTATATTTCTTCGATCGGTGTACATATTTATAATTGTTGAGAAAGATAAACACACATGCGTCCTATAATCAGCTGTCGCGTGTATTTGTTTTAGTACATATGTGTGTGTTTCTCGTGAATGAAGGCCAGTTTATAAAGTCTGGTATTTGGATTACTGTGACGTATGTTTTTATAAGTTTTTTTTTTTCATTAAACTTTCTCTGACATTTGTATTGTAAAGCTTAGGTTGTCTAAAAGGATTGTGATCCCGGGTTTGTATCTCGCATCATTAGTACTTGCCGCATATAACAGTAAGATACTGTTCTAAAATTTTCAGAAAAAAAAACAACTTATGCCATTTTTTCAATATATTCGAATTTCCCTTTAAGGGCACTGCGTGCCCTAGGTATGCCAACCATACTATAATATATAGTATTGTACTATATTTCGGGTCGGCGTACTATATACTATTGAAGAAATAAATAGTACGCAAAAATACCATATTTTCAACATTGAACGAAATCTAACAAACAAATATTTATTTTTAAGAATAATTAACGCGCTTTTTTATTAAATTTTGAGTGAGACGAGTTCGTGTAACCGAATTCCGGATTTCGAACGCATTTACAATCTTCTGTTTTTGACTCCCACTGATCTCTGTTCCCTATACTAACTGGAGGCGCTGGCAGCACGTCAAAGTTATCAATATAAATCTAAAATTAAATGCAATGAAACATGACACTTTTATTTCAGGCAAAACATTATATTATTAATACGTAATAATACGTAACAAATATATCATTGTCTATTTTTATTTTTTTCCATAAAATACTATATTTTTTAAAAGTGTACTATATATTTCATAACTTATTTTGAGAAATACTGTATTTCGCTGAAAAAATGTTGGCAACCCTAGCGTGCCCCCACATAATAAAACCCTGGATATATGTATGTATGTATGTAACAATTACGATTATCATTATCTCTATCAGTATTGATATAGCCGTTATATGAAGAAGAACTATCACCAATATATATAGCGCAATTTTTGCAATATTATCTAAAATTGGGTAACAAGCCTAATTTAATCTGGACAGAATCGATTGCATGATCTATTGATTAAGGAAGTGAAATTTCTTTGGCTTATAAGTATTAAATTATATGTTTGACTAGTCTCTTCCCGCAACTTCGAAGCTCGCGTGAGGAAAAAATCCCGATTTTGGAACATTATTCATTAGTGCTCCGCTCCTATTGGTCTTAGCGTGATAGTATATACTCTATAACGTTCCTCGATAAATGAGCTATATAACAGCGAAAGAATTTTTCAAATCGGACCACTAGTACCTTTTTTTTAACGTGGGGAAATCCTTTATGGATACCCACCCTCCCGGGTGACAGAGTGGGTTATGTCCGACTCGCACGGACTAAAACCCCTCATGTACGTCTTCCGCTATAGTTGGGGCGGCACGAGATCTCTATAGATTTCATCGACCCCTTACAACGTCTCAAAGACACAAACTTTACCTCTTTATAATATCATTATAGATATAAGAATGCTCATAAACTAAATACTATACGAAATCTCATAGAATAAAAACTATATTTACTCATTCTTGTATTACACTAGACCCAAATAGACGCTTATACACAAATTCACTCATCTAAATCATCATTGCTTCAGAAATAAATCGATACAAACAAAGCAGAGTTGTTTAGACTTGTTCTTTATGGCAAAATACATATCTAATACTTTTAAACGAGCAATTCTTATATATTTTTTAATATTTGTATATATTTAGGATCTCGGAAACGGCGTCATCTATTTCCGTGAAACTTAGTATGTATGTAGTTTCGGGGACGATAAATCGATTTAGGTAGATTATATAGAAAACTTTTTTTACTGAGTTTTCAAGCATTGGAAAAATATAGCTAGAATATAAAGGTAAATTTCGCCGGCGCTGTTAAAACAAAAATGGCTCAAATGGAAATCGGTTGCTTCGAAAGATAGTAGAAGAGATATATTTTTCATATATTTTTTTTTTGTAGAAAAATTTTAATTTTATAAGGCAAACCTAACAGTTTACTCGTTCGGTCGGCTCGGTCGCCCAAGTACTTATTTATTATACTTGCCAGTTCTAAATTTATACTTAGTACTGTTTTAACGTAACAGAAGATTGGGTTTTACCATTTTTATAGATTACTAAATAACCCAATATCATTCAACCGTGTAATAAGTGCTGTTAGTCATAATATGACGTCACATCACATAACTGTGACCGATCAGTGAGTCAGTATGTCTGCGTCACTTTAAATCGTACGTACGTACAATTGTTTAGCGAAGAATTTCATCTCAAATTCGAGGAATGAATATAATATTGTCAAGGTAAATACATACATATCAACGTAATTGAAGTGTCTGTTTTAGTTGGGGCTTATCTGCGAAATAACTGAACGGTTTTTGAAGGGAATTGTGCTGTTAGATAGAGGAATTTATAGAGTACTAGTGCAGTGGTCCACTTTTGACTATAATTCATAATTTTTAAGTTTTAATATAAAAGAAATAAAAAAAAACTTTTTGAAATGAAACTTCTAATGCGACTTCCAACAAGGTTGCGTTATACGTTTAACGCTACTGTGGAGGGGTATGAAAGCACTGTTGCGTTAAACGTTCAACGCTGCAAACAATATGATTTCACTAAAAATGAATTTCTACCCCTTCCTATTTTCATTTCCACATTACGAAGCTTCACTTCTTCTGCACGCACTATTTTTCTAACACTTTTTATTGATAAAAGTTAAAATTGTTGATATGCATCTTTATATATAAATTTCTTCATTTCAATTATGTCGTGTTGACGGGAATAACCTAAAATGTTAAGAAATTCCAACACAAATTGTGGTTATTACTACGTGTCTAATTAGCGATATACTTCATTAGCAACAGGGTTTTCTCAAAAACTACTGCAAATCTTATCAAAAGTGGTAAACCACGAAAAAACGTGACTAACAAAAATTTATGTTTTCAATTATCTCATATCGGCCATTGAAAAAATGCAAATAACTTAGCGCGACATATGGCATTGACAAAGTGTGCGTTTTGTTTTTGACGCTTCTACTCACACAAACCAACAGTTTACAGTAATAATACGAGCAAGCACAGACGCGACACTCGATTCATTCTTTTTTTAAAACCATTGACGTAAGAGGGGCGCGGTATTGACGCGGAGGGCGGGGAGGTATAACAAAATGGACGGTTTATATAGGGCGCGCGAACGCACGCCAGCCAGTATCGTTCTAGAAGTAAACAAAGGAAGTTCTCGAAGAGGTTAATTGACATTTCTCATCCGGCTTCAAGCCTATAATGGGTACGTGATATATTTTCTTATATACCTATAATCTAACCATATTTTATCGTATCTGTACTATGCGGAATTTATTTTGTTTGTAAACAAAAGTCAGCTTGTATACAAGCTGATTGTGTGCACTGTAAACTCGATCGATAACTTTAACAAAGTCAAGGTATCAAGGTCCATTAATAGTTAATGACCGGTGCTCCGTGGTACATTGGGAGAGTCGATCTCCATAGAGACCTAGAGATCCCTTCTATCTGGGCGTACGTAAAATCACTTACGATTAGTTATTTTGAAAATGCCGCGAATCATCCCAATCCGTTAGTGGTATCCGCCGCAAACTATGAACCCGTACCTAACGCTGCGCGTTATAAAAGACGTCCGCGATGCATTTTTACCGACTCTCCTGATTTAATCACGTCAGCGAACGATCAGTACCTGCCTGTTCCTCGAAACAGAGCGTGCTCACGCCCACGCCCGCGTAACCACAGATCACGCCTCCGTGGTCTGGGGGTTAATTTCGCTCCCGCACACCAGATTAGGCCTCCCACGGCAGCGGCTCAAGCCTAGGTTCGATTCCTCGGTAGGGAGCCCTTGAGTGCGTTGCTTGCGCGATACGGTGACACACAAATATACATCACTGCTGCAACACTACACGATCACCCCCACACACGTGCACGCCTACACGCTTACACATGAAAGTGGAAGTGTTTACTTTTTTCCCTTATCGAACTGAAAAACTTTCAATTTTCCAATAATAAATATATGGAGGAGTTGTTGAGGCGTGTCTGTTTGGTACACATATACGTTTCAACAACTCATACATATATGAATAGTTAGCTAGGTTAGCTAAGATAGGTCGCGATTTTGCATGCAACAGTCAACAGTTAATAAATCGCCTTAAGTGGTTAACTTAATTAGTTTCCCTTACTAATTTGTTTATTTTATGATTGAATAGTTGTAGCAATTTGTTCTCTTGAAAATAATTTTATTGTTTTATGAGACGTATTTTATATTTAATTTCATTTGTACTGCAGAGTTTTTCTTACTAAATTCATACTTGACATTATGAGATTCACAAAAGTATTTTATAGGATTATTCTTAGATAAATATAGGTAAATTGAGTTTTTGGTGAGATCTGAGACTCTCATAGAGTTGTTTTTATTTTACATTCATAAAGTTGTATCATTTGACACTGCATTTTACAACGTTAGGTTTTTTACATTAACTTTGAAATGCCAAAATTTCGCAAAAGTTCTAAGAATCACGCCACCATTTTGTTTTAACTCTAAAATTTACAAATACTTGGTAATGATAGTAATATTTTTTTACAAAGAGCATTCGTTACCAAAGTAGGAATCGTGAGCGATTCATCGTATAAATTATCATATTTAGTAAATATCAAATTCCCGACTCCATGCAGGTTATTTTGATTCGTTCATCTGCGTCATGTACCGAGAATTCACTGTTACGCTTCCTGGAATTTTTCCCCTAGTTTGAATGAATACAGTTCGCTCGCGGACGACGACCTTGATTGGTACCGTCGATGTAACACTTTCACTTAATCGATTTTTAGTTACACATGTAATTTTATTCCCGAGATATATCTTCTACTATTAATGTGAATTTAGTTAATGAATTTTGAAGGCGAATTATATTGCGCAATTGGACTTGGTCCGCGTGGAACCTAATGTGTAAAATAGTGATTAATGAGGTCATCTGAATGTATTAATCTAATTACTGTCTTCTTTTCTCTCGTACGTAAGTCAATAAAATTACAATAACTTTTGAGAAATGGAAACGATTTAAATGAAACAAAGACTTAATATTATTCGAAGATATGATTTATGATTTTCTTGAACGCAATACTGTACTTTAGCAGTGATGGCGTATTCATACACACAGACAAACATTTCTAAAAATTATTGAAATGTTTTCTATTACTAGACAACATTTTTTTTACAAAAATGTTAAAAGTTTAGACACGTTAGATAAATGTTTATTCCTATATTTGGGTTTCTTTTATGTCGTCATATATGAGCGCTAATAAGACACCTGCGGTAAATGGAATTGAAGGTAATATATTACAACAAGGTTAGGGAGTAATTACCACTATATTCTAAAAATACTTAACTTTAGTACAAAGGTATGCCATTATTTTTATTTAATTTTTTTGTTACCCACTCCATAAAATCTAGTAATTAAAAAAAGATGTTTTTGTTAAATGAATTATTACAAGGAGGTGATTTTGAATCTTTGTAGGAAGTTATCTCTACACTCAAGATTTATCTTTGGCTCTGACAATTGTAAAAAACTGTTTACATGCATATCGTTATAGTCTGATTTTTTTGTATTAATTTTTTAGATTATGACCATGCTATATTATATGCATATAGTATACTTGTTTATTTTTCCTATTCCATACTTCGTTCTAGCTTAATTAGTGTACTATCTGACCTAAACTTTGTATGATAATTGTTACTCTTCAAACGGTCGTAGTTTGACCTTCGTTATCCTATAACCTCACCTGAATAAACAGTCTATAAATTGCAAAAAGAAGTTCTCATATAATTCTAATAGCTATTAGTTCCAGGAATCGGTCCACCAAAAAATAAATAAATTGGGTTTTATCATTTTAGTTCGAGTGCTTGTCGGCAACTAATATATGTGGTTACATATTCATGAATTGTTATCTTTAATATATGTGTATATATTTGTAAAAAAAAGTATACAATTTGAGATATACAATTTTTTGAAAAACTCTTCATTCGAAGGAGGACTTTTGGAGCTTGAACTATAACCACAGAATTTTGAAACTAAACCATATTGGTTATCATTCGTAAGAGACAATGAGGTATAAAGGTTGCATTAAGTTAATTTAAATAATGTTATTTAGACCAACATTGTTCAACATCGGTGTCCTCGCGTGACCTACTCCATTAATTTAATTATCAGTTGATTACATTACTGCGCAGTTTTTCTGGATCGATCACTGGCACACCACTTCTTTGGTATAATTTTATTTGTGCTTTTAGAGTCACAAAACAGTCGATTTTTGAAGAACACTTTGTTTATTTCTGTATTTGGTGTTTGTCGACGAAATGAACTGCTGTTCATGTTGAGATACATTGTCGAATAATAACAGTACGCGTCTAGCAATAATTTCAATGACCTAACAAAATAGTGGCTCCCTTGTTTGAACTTTCTAGGGAGTGTTTCTGGCCTCTCAGATTTCATGCTCCGTGCTATTATTTTTCATTCACTTCACTTGTGCACGATAACCGAACTATATTATGAGCCTCCTTGACATGTCCGTCAATGGCGAACCTTATTTCTTTCGACTATGAGCACGTAAGTGACTAGCGAAACCAAACTTTGTTTTAAAAATCTTTTTGCAGGGCGCACAGTGCAATTGACCATCAGTATTGTATGTATAGGTGTAGGTAGACTTCGGACGGGTTTTAATTATAAGACGGTTTGCGTCTAGGTCTTGTAATCGCTTTTCTTCAAAATTTGAAAACTGCCTTGTGAACAGAACTGCGCTATTCACGTCTCTGTTTCGCGAGGTCTTCCCAACCAACGCTATACCAATACTACAAAGTATAGAGTCAAATAACACAAAATTATGAATAAAATATAAAATCCACTACATGACTTTCCAAGATCCCGTCATAAACTCCAATATAAAAAATATTTCAAGAGATATCAAGCGTAAATCTTCTTTCGTCAAAGGGGTGATCATCTATTGTTTTTCGTAATTTTCTGCTTGTATCTGGAAATAAGCAATCCGCCCATCATTTATCTGTTTACAAGCCATATCTTATCTTGAATTGTTATCATTTTTATGTATAAATAAACCATATTTTATATTATACATTTCGCCCTTTATTTATTAACACTTAATACATAGTCGTAAGCAATATAATAAGCAAGCTTTAAATCACAGAATAAAGCTTTTTTTTTTTCGAAAAGAAAACGCTGTTAACCTGGAATGATCTTTACAGCTACACCGAACTATTAGAATAAAGCGTTATAGCATCTATTTACAACAAGTAATGTAGTTATATTAATTTTATAAACCGCTTTACAAACAAAAAAGGTTTTACAGCAATTCTCTAGCTGATTATAAGAATATTTACTCCATATTTGAATTCCAAGGCCCAAATATAGCAATCCTGTTATATGAAATTCTGTCCAAGGACTTAAATTTGGAACATCTTTATTGAAAAATATATTATCTATTAATACCCAAGCTGTAATCCAAACACATATAATATGTAAGGACTTACTACAAAGTTGTGACGTAAATGCCTACTAAAGCATTAACTATGTCAATGCTGACTCGAAAGTATACCTGATTGTCGTCACTGCGTCAACATTGTTAATTCGACGAGTATAATACTATATTGTTATGTTATGATTATTTGAATAGGTACTTCAGTTAGTATTTTCCTTTGTGTTGTTAGTAAGTCAGGATTTTCTGTCCTTTATAATTGCATATTGTTAAAATACTCTTTTGTCTGTTTTATGCAGTAATATGAATAGGAGATTAGAAGACAAAGAGTGGTATATGTAAACTTCTTTGTACTTTTACGAATGTTTAGTTTTCGTTTTGTAAAGCGCCAACATTGCAAGATTGCCGATGTGTAAGTAACATCTTCCCTCTCGATTGGTGGATAGTTTTTGTGTGAGTGATTTTGGAATAGGAATGGAAATGTGTTACAGAAAACTCGAAAAGCACATGTTATTTGATTTGACCAATGAGCGCTTGCGGTCGCGCAGATAATCAGTTGTGTACTCATCTACAATTATACAGTGTTGTCTATCAAATCTAGGCTTATATTTATATATGTAAACTATGTTAATTCTTTACTATTAAGCGTCTAACAAAGTTCATAATTCTTAAATAATTGATTTCATATATATTTCATATCAATTCCATTACTGTACGACACGCTCGTTTTTTTTTCTTTGTGTTCTTCTTTGATATTGTTCATTTAAAATTAACGAAACAAATTCTTTGTCCCCAGAAACGTTAAATATAAAACCGTTAAGTCAGGACAATGAGTGGTCTCTGGAGGCGCCTGTGGGCGTTGGGGCCACTGGGGTCGGAGCAGTACGCGGTCAAGACCCCACCGCACCCATTGTATCTACATCGAGCGAAGAGCGCGCCATACGCCGTGTGACGGGCCGCTGGGGCGCCGAGTGGTTGAGCTGACTCGGCTCCACGAATCAAAGCCAAGTCGGCCAATGGCCGGCCGACCACCCCCTACCACCACCCCGGTGGGGGGCTCCCCGCCCGGCTTTGCACCTCTCACTCCAACAGTACGAGGAGCTGGTCGCTAAAGCCGAGGCATTGTTGAGCCGTCTCGTCGTCTCAGAAAACTACGACTCGATCAATAACTTCTTGTCCCTCTACGATGGATATATGGCTTCTCCCGATCAAGAATTAAATGCATACTTCCCTAAATACAACCCTCCCATTCGTGCTCACAAACATACTTGCGTCGGCCTCGGTATGGAAGTTATCAAGCGTCTGAAAACCTTGGAGAAGGATTTCCCGGGCATAACCAAGTCTATGATGTTGGTGTCATGTGACGAAAATATTCAAGATTTGGATGATTACACGACCTCGTTCCCGGGGCCACAAGGTTTCCTAATTGAAACCGAAAAGGACCACGTAATGATGGCGATCCACGTTAGAATTGGAGGAAGACCTGGAGTGTTCCTGTCGGACTTGGGTTATCACATTTCTCGTGTGGTTACTGTGATGGCTGATCGTTGTTACCCACACACCGGTAAGTTTCTACTTGGGTAATCTTACAAGAGTCAAAATTCCTTTGTTTCATTAGACAATTATGAATCGTATTCATTCTTCTGACCTTCAGTAATTAAATTTAAAAAAAAACACGAGTTTGTAGTTTATAATTTAGATTAATTTTTATAATAGTGCGAGGATTTATGTACTCTCCTAAGTCTTCTATGGCAGGAGTAGTCACCTGTTTAGGTTAAGATAAAGTATCTAAAAGTCACAATAAAATTTTTTAATCCAAAAATATTTAAAGAGGTAGAAACTTCCAGAGCGTTCTATCTATTTTTTCAATAAACTCCTTAACACACAGGCTGGTTCACACAATCCGATGAGCCGCATTGTCGTAAGGAATATAATTACAAATTCAACGTGAACAACCCCAACTATGTGGAGTGGCACGAGAGGGAGACCAGAGGAGCCGCTGTGAAGGAACGCCTCTCCTTAATCTACGTCGCCAGAGCATACTTGTCAGCAGTCAGTGTCACAGAGAAGAGAAACTTGGTGTGGGATTTGAGGTAATTAATAAGCTCGCAGTAAAAATATTAATACTATGGTATTAATTATAATACTAGTTAGAATGGAATATAGATTGTTAAGGTCCTCAAGGATAATAATAATAATAAATAATAATAAATTTATTTATTTGACCTCACAATTACATTCTTAAAAGTAAACAACATTGTTTATGAACAAAAGAAAAATTATACATTTATAGAGCAATAAATTTATAGTACAAATAAATGTGAGGTCTGGAGTCTGAAAAAGGTTCAAAGACCTGAACTACAGATCTCCAGACCCTCGTTCTCTAGAATGGAGCTGTATTCTTATTACTTTTGCTAGAAACAGTAAATCCAGCTATGCAGGTCTTATGAAACTATAGATAATAGATTTTCAGTATCTTTGTATGAAAGTGCTAGTAACCAATTTTGAATAATGCGTTTTGCTTTGTGGTTAGTTAACTGATAAATTTGCAGAATAGAATTAATCTGGTTGTATATATGAGGACCAAGAAAACAGAAAGATTTATGTGAAAATTGTAGACGGAGTGAACTCGTCTTACATACATGATGTTTGTGTCGTTTATCGAAATGAATTTTAGGATCATACTTTAATCGACAGTGCATGGCAAGGATAGTTCTTTGGAGGAAAAGTTGTCTTACAGTAAGAACATTTGATATGCTATACAGTTCAACTGTTGGAAATCTAAATGGCAAAATCAAATGCGTGATAACACATTTTTGTGACGTCTTGATAATAAAAAAAATCTAAAAGGCAACCGCAACCTCACCTACCGGGTCAAATTGTCAACCAAAATCATTCTTGAATCCATCTAAACACACAAAATTTAAAATCTGTCCGTTTAGGAGGAGTTCAATCACATACACGCGGATAGACAAATTATTTATCTATACTAATATTATAAAGAGCTAAAGTTTGTGCGTTTGTGACGTTGTAGGGGGTAATCTCAGGAACTATCGGTCCAATGTGAAAAATTCTTTCAGTGCTATATAGCTCATTAATCGAGAATGGTTATAGGCTATATATCATCACGCTAAGACCAATAGGAGCGGAGCACAGATGAAAAATGTTCCAAAAGACGGGATGTTTTTTCCTTTTGAGAACTGCTACGTGTTACTGTATTTATTCCACGCGAACAAAGGCGGGCAGAGGCTAGTAGATATATATAGAGATAAGAATGTACATAAAACGCTTAACATAACTAAAGTACAGAAGTTGAAAAATATAGACTATCCGTCTAAATAACTTCCAAATTGTACGCCACTAATACTGTGAGCTATCCTTAAAAGAGAGGTATATGCCGTCACAGACTTCTTTGTAGGTCTGTAGAAGAGGAATATCCCACAATTCATTATTATGTGAATCTCAAAGGGATTGGGGTACGTTTACGATGAAAACTCCTAGGCAACTTGACTTTCTCCAACATTTCCAACTATTATCGTTATATTTAAACCAATTTACACAACACCTTAACAAATTATATATCTAAACCTTTTTCGTGAAGCTCTTTATTTACGGGTAATAACCGCATGAAAATCCATGATGTAGTTTTTGAGTTTATCGTCTATAGACAAACAGACAGACGTGGCAGAAGGCTATGTAGTAATTGTAATTTAGCGCTGATGAAATCACGAGCGGGTGCTGCTTCTTATTTATGAAAATGAAGTTAATTTTTAAAAAGAAATTCTTTTTGGTCTTTCCAGGAGTCTGTTAGCAAGAGATCCCAAAGGTCGTCTCACCGCTGGGATATATTTCCCTTTAAAACTGAAGGAGCAGCAGTTCACAATGTTCTTCGACGGCAACAACGGGAAGCAGAGGAAGAAACTAAAGTTCGAAACATTTTTAAAATTACAAACGGTGAGTTCACCTTTTTCATGTATTCAGGATATTTAGCTAGTTTATACATGACTGGTTACCGTCCGTGACTTCGTCTACGTCTGTATCTTTCCGAATAACGAAATACTCAAAAACATTTGCAACCCTATGTGTATAATCATAAGACTCAAATTGTTTTGTAGGCCACTCGTTCTACCAGTGTTACGTGGTACGCACCCTTTCATAAATGCCGCACAACATACCGCACCTAGTTGAATTATTGTATTTATTGTTTAATATAAATGAATATTTACATAATAGAATAAATAAACAGTAATTATTTTATGGAACAGATTTTTCATTATGCTATATCTGATTCCTATTGTAATCTGTTCTTTTGTGCATATAACTTATACAAAACGATTTCGATATTACACATCTGCCAGGCGTCCCGTGACGACTCATTTTTTTACTATTTTCACTCTTGAGCTGATAATTGGTCGCAAAACATCTGTAGGTGTACTGCTGTACTTGAAAGCCGCTGTTTTACAGCTTTAACGTCCACACCATATTAGACCACAGTTGTCATTTAACACCAGATGAGATTGAAGTATAAAAAATGTTTTCGATGTTGTAGGTTTAGATGTTTGACCTCCGATTGAGTCACTGCTCCTTCTGGTTGATGAAGGTCCTCAGGACTGGGGTTATTCAATTAAAAGTGCAATTGTTAGCTTGCGTAGTTTAATTTTAATATTCCCCGTGTCTACGACCTTTCGTGCGGGCCAGCGCGCAGTAACTGGCTCGCCGTTCATACATCGCGGTCTCATATAATTATTTGCTTACCATGCACTCTGCCTTACACGCTTACATTGTGTCCCTACAATGTCTTTAAAAATATTGTAGATAACGTAAAGTTTTTAAAAGATCGTTATAATATTGGAAACAATCATAAATAAGCCATCCCAGATTTTAGCCTCGGTAGGACCAGTAACAGTTTTTTTTTAATAGTCTTAGGGTTTACAATAAAGTTTTAAAGCAATTTCCTGATTTGCTGGAAAGCAAAATCAAACACTGTTCTAAACAGATTTTGATGTCAAAAGGCTTATTATATCTGGAAATTGTCAATAACTACAATGTATTATAATATATAATTCCGAACTAATATATTAAAGCTGAAGAATTTGTTTGCTTGAACGCACTAATCCCAGGAACTACAGGTCCAAAAATTCTTTCAGTATTAGGTGACTCATTTATCGAGGAAGGCTAAAACCTATAAATCATCGCGCTAAGACCAATAGAAACGGAGCACCAATGAAGAATGTTTCAAAATCGGGTTTTTTAACGTTAGCCCAATGTAACTATGCCACGAAGTCGAAGTCGCGGGCCGAAGCTAGTAGATATATATAATAAAAAGATTTTATCCAAATCGAGCTTCTTGCCAGTTCTTCTTTGAGTTCTCAGTATATTGAAAAACTGTTTTTGACTTAAAAACGTATTGTATTTTCCAGATCCCAGACGAGGTAGTAGACGAAGTAGAACAGTGCAACGAACAACTCCACCTGAGGGATGGAGAGTTGCTCTCCATCATCAACCGCCTCGCGACTGTGATGGCTGATGAGGAATACATGACGGAATTACTCGATATCAACACTAAGATTGTTCAACTATCAGCTGGCGCTTAAACATAAAACAAATTAAATCAATAAACACGTCAACTTTTGAATTTCAAATACTAATCAACATAAATTAATCAAAAAATAGAATTCCATGAAACAATAATTGCTAATGCAGTATAAAACGATAATCACAATTCACGCTTTAGCATTAGAATTGAAAGTGCTATTTCCACATAATTTATCACATAAATATAATTACACGAATTATTGCTAATACAGTCTTGATAATTAGAATTGTAAATGCTAATTGACATATATAAAAGAAATAGAATTACAGGAAACAGTAATTGCTAATGCAGGATAAAATACTTTGCTTTGTAATTTAAGAGTTGAATTTTTGTAATAACAAATATCCATATGATTTGTTAGGTGTCTTAATACAATTTTCATATATATATTCATTTAGTCGTGACGAGGGTTATTTGCACAATCACTTAGTATTCATTTAGTTGCTTTTAGAGTAATTGAGTCTCATTAGTAGTTCATGACATATCAATCTATTCTGAGATTTATGACGAGATGTGACTTATACGTGGGAAATAAAATTATTTAAAAAAAGAAATTGTTTTATTTATTTAAGATGAATGGAATTCGAAGAAAACTTTAAAGTTACAAAAAGCGCATATTAACAGTAAATTGTATGTGTATAATGAATCTTATGGTATTTAAGGTTACTTTCTGTCCACATAACAAATTAATAAAGACTTCCTGATTTATGACAGGAGGACTTATGAGATCACATGGGTGGTCCTTAGTTTTTCGTAAGTGGTAGAGCCACGTTGACGCTATTACTGGTTTCAGCATGAATGGGTCGGCTCGACCGGGGTACTACCACCCTCTCACAGAAAACCGACGTAAAGTCACAGTGCTTGCATTGTTACGTTTCGTTCGGTCAGTAATAACGCCGGAGGACCACTTCTTATCCCCTGTTCCCTCATCCTCTCTTCACCCTTTCCCCTATTCCCCTAAGAGGCTGGCAACGCACTTGCAACACCCCTGGTGTTGCTAGTGTCTATGGACGGTGGTGATCACTTAACATCTGGTGACTCGCATGTTCGTTTCCCTCTTATAATATAAAAAAAATAGTTTTATTATTTTAACAATTTCCTTTGTTTTTCTCATTTTTTAATTCTATATAATGTATATTTTTAAATTTCTCAATTTTTGAAGATGACCATAAATACACTATTTTTTAAATAAAATAATAATATATATATGTATGACTTATACAGTTCTCGAGGTCACTTTTGCCCTACAAATAAAATTTCCAAGTTAATAATAACAACGAGTATTACTGAATTAAAACATTTAGGATGAGTTTATGTAGCTATTTCATCTGGAAACTGTGAAATTTTCACAACATTTTTTCTATAATCATACTCGAAGACTTAGCGCAAAACCAAGATCACATATTAATAAAAAAATATTGAATGTAACAACCAAGTTTATATAAGTGTTGATAGGGTACATTTTACTTGTCAATATATTTGAATTTTGAATTCAATGGCCGATCTGCCCTAAAGCCCAGGAGGTCCGCGGCCTAGGGAGGCCAGATTTTAGAGATGGGAAATCGTGAGAAAAAATTCACAAATGATAACAAGAAATAACTCAAAGTGCGTAAATATTCTAAAGGCTCGCCACATGGTGGGCCGCACTGCACTGTATCGTATAACAAAAATCCTTAAAAAAAGTTGGCAAAAAAATAAATTCATTATGTACTCAATATGATGGATGTTGAGGAAGAGGTGGCTCTTACTTATTCCATGGTATTAGATGGACATTTAAAGTTCAATTCACATATAGAGAGTGCGAAACAAAGCCGCTATGGCTTGGGTCGCTTCCTTCCGTTGCTTTATCATAAGAGTAAGATGTCCATCAAACACAAGCTCACTTTGTATAAGACGTGTATCCGTCCCGTGATGACATATAGCTGTCCCGTTTTGGCGCATATGTCCAAAGATAATTTTCATAAGCTGCAGGTTCTCCAAAATCGTGTTTTACGTAAAGTGACCGGTGCTCCGTGGTACATCCGGAGAGTCGATCTCCATAGAGACCTAAAGATCCCTTCTATCTGGGCATACGTAAAATCACTTACGATTAGTTATTTTAAAAAAGCCGTGAGTCATCCCAATCCGTTAGTGGTATCCGCCGCAAAATACGAACACGTACTGAACGCTGCGCATTGTCATAGACGTCCGCGACATATTGTAATCGAACCTCCTGATGAAATAACGGCAGTGAACGATCAGTACCAGCCTGTCTCTCCAAATAGAGCGTGCTCACGCCCACGCCCGCGTAACCACAGATCATGCCGCCGTGGTCTGGGGGTAAATTTCGCTCCCGCACAACAGATTAGGCTCCCCTCGGCAGCGGCTCAAGCCTAGGTCCGTTCCCTCGGCGTGGAGCCCTTGACTGCGCTGCTCGCGCGATACAGTGACATAAAATCTTACATCACTGCAACAACAGTACACATATCACCCCCACGCACGTGCACGCATACACGCGTACACATGAAAGTGGAAGGGTTTTGTTTCTTTCCCTTATCGAACTGAAAAACTCTCAATTTTCCGGTAATAAATATATGGAGGAGTTGATGAGGCGTGTATGCTTGGTACACATATACGTTTCAATAACTCATACATATATGAATGGTTAGCTAGGTTAGCTAAGATAGGTCGCGATTTTGCATGCAACAGGTAACAGCCAAGCCAAGGTGTGCCATGCACCCTTGAGCTGGTTGCCAAAATAAAATCGGTTGAGTGCCTTAAGCGCTCGCCTTAGTAGTCCGGTGAAGCTGTTAATACCTTGCTGGCTCAATAGCGTAGTCAGTTCGAAAAAAAAAAAAACTTATTAAATGGCCTGGGGTGACCAAGACTGCACATCCGCCACAGAATATCACTCATTAACTTGTTTTTATTCATAATATCTAGGCACTATAAACAGTCTGCTGATTAACTTAATCGTTTATTTAATAAAAGATATAACTACTCCGTATTTACAATTTATAACAAATATATGCATCTTTTCTCCATATTTTTTTTTCTCGAACTGACTTCGCCATTGACTTAGCAAGGTCTTAACAGCTTCACCGGACTACACTTTTCTCCATAGAAATAATAAATAAGTTCTTGTTACTATTAAATATAATTGAAGAAATTATACATCTATTTTTTTTTCTCGTACTGACTACGCTATTGACCTAGCAAGGTCTTAACAGCTTCACCGGACTACTAAGGCGAGCACTTAAGGCACCCAGCCGATTTTATATTGGCAATCAGCTCAAGGGTGCACGGCACACCTCGGCTTGGCTGTTGCCCGTTGCATGCAAAAATCGCGACCTAACTTAGCTAACCTAGCTAACTATTCATATATGTTTGAGCTCTTGAAACGTATATGTGTACCAAGCATATCCGCCTCAACAACCCCTCCATATATTTTTGTCGCAAAAATTGAGTTTTTCAGTTCGATAAGTGAAAAAAAAATCACAAAAATAACCCTTCCACCAAGATGTGTAGCGTGTAGGCGTGCACGTGTATGGAAGTGATCGTGTAAAATATACATCTACGATAATTTTAAGTGGTTAATACAACAAAGCCGTTCTCGCAGTACGAGTTAGTTTACATTAAAATTACTATTAAGTAGGGACTACTTAAGGGACCTTCTGTCTTATTACGTAACTATCTGTTACCCGCGGCTTCGCACGCGTTTTTTTTAAATATATTAAATAAATCTAAAATTGTAATCACTCATCTAGTGTAAATTACAATAACCCTCTTCCAAAAATATTTGTAAGTATCACACGCACATCATCTACTGTAACAGGTAACGTGTACATTATATATGTAAATACCAATAGTGTATCGAATGAGATGGTATTTATCATCAGGCACATAACTGGAACTTTAAACTGCTATATAACACCCTCAGTGCTCACTTACATTATATAAGAAAGTAATGAAAACGTTAAGCTAAATATTATCAAACAATATGTGTTAAATCTTTTATTATATAGATATAATATGTCCATAGTGTCGATATAATTAAGTTATTATTATACCTTGCTATAATTCCAATCACATATAAACATATGACTTTCAATTATATTTATTCTTGGAGTTCAGTACAGCGCACGTCACACGCGCATGTTTACAGTGAACAACATATTTTTGGTCAATTTCACACATACGAATCACGGATAACAGTTCATCACAACATAGTGTCAACAAAGTCGTGTTCCACGTCTGTCTATATGTCTGTTCGCGATAAGCTCAAAACACATCTTCATGCCGTTTTTACCAATATATAAAATGATTCTTGGGCAAGGTTTAGGTAAAGTTTGTCTTATTATCAGGGCGGGTATCGTCTGCTGAACCCGCTAGCTTAAAATAAAACAGCTAATGAGTTAGTAATTTGCCCGTAAAATTCCCGTTCAAATATTACTTTTAGTCCGATGAAGCTGTTAAGACCTTGCTAGGTCAATAGCGTAGTTATTTCTAAGAAAAAAACCCGTTAAATAAACTTCAATAAACAAACAGACATATCGACAGGATTAAATAAAAATGTTGATATTTGTAGCACCGCAGATATATGTATTCATCAAAAAGTATTTATTTTAATATTATATACACACACTTTATTCTTATAGTACGTAATATTTCATAAACCAAACATTGGGAACAAAACTAACGTAGAATAAACTTTTTGAGGAGTTTTTGGCGGGATTTCAGTCTGTCTTGTAGGGGATTTTATATTTTATTCATAACCTTGTGTCATTTGACTCTATATTGTGTTAAATTGGTAGCGTTTTATGTAATATGGTTTGATTAATGTGCATAAGTGAAATTAATGAAAAATAATACATCGGAGTATGTATTCTTTAAAATTAAGGAGATAAAAATTTACGAAATATTATATAAAAGATTTGGCGCTTATACCTTTACATTAACTTAGACATAGAAGAAAACTGGATAGAGAATACATAAGAACTACCTTCAGAATTGGCAGTATAGATTAATTCCTTCGCCTGTCTTATTGGACGAATATTATTACTACTAACCTTTTAGAATTGCAGCACAAAATAGACTTTAAAAATGTTTGCAACGTACTACTTATAATCAAAAATTGGTATTAAAAATAACGTAGAATAAACTTTTGAACAGGAACACAAAACACAATGTTATCATGTTACCATGGCAACGCATATAATACTGACACTGACACGCAGCGGATGTTCTAAAAATAGCCCGATTTTGAGACATTCTTCATTAGTGCTCTGCTCCTATTGGTTTTAACGTAATGATATGTAGCCTATAGCCATCCTCGATAAATGAGCTATCTAACACTAAAAGAAACTTTCAAATCGGACTGGCAGTTCTTTAGATTAGCGCGTTCAACCAAACAAACAAACAAACAAACTCTTCAGCTTTATAATATCGTATAGATTAGATAACTTAACATCTTATAATGAACATATTAATATGAACCGTCTTTTATGATTGAAATAAAATATATTGACTTGGCAATCGCACTAAACGATATTGTTTAATATAATGTGTATTAATTGTAAGATACAATTTGTTTTCATGTGATGGACATATTAATATATTTTATTTAAAACATAAAATATTTTTAATTTTTTTTTTCTCGAACTGACTACTCTATTGACCTAGCAAGGTCTTAACAGCTTCACCGGACTACTAAGGCAAGCGCTTAAGGCACTCAGCCGATTTTATATTGGCAACCAGCTCAAGGGTGCACGGCACACCTCGGCTTGGCTGTTGCCCGTTGCATGCAATATCGCGAACTATCTTAGCAAACCCAGCTAACTATTCATATATGTTTGAGTTGTTGAAACGTATATGTGTACCAAGCAAAGCCGCCTCAACAACTCCTCCATGTATTTTTGTCGGAAAAACTGAGAGTTTTTCAGTTCGATAAGGGAAAAAAATTTACCAAAAATAACCCTTCCACCAAGATGTGTAGCGTGTAGTGTGCACGTGTGTGGAGGTGATCGTGTAGTGTTGTAACGGTGATGTATGGGTGTGTCACCGTATTGCGCGAGCAACGCACTCAAGGGCTCCCTACCGAGGGATCGAACCTAGGCTTGAGCCGCTGCCGTGGGAGGCCTAATCGGGTAATATTTTTAATATTCATATGGTCTTTACTTTAAGATGTTGTTAGGTTAGCTAATTACGTAATAACATAAGACAGAAGGTCCTCTTAATAAAATGACTTAAACTAGACAAATACTTGGTATTACATGGATCTCAAAACTTTTTACAGTAGAAGAACTGACTTGCGAGGCTTTTTCTTACAAGTTTATGGTATCGTCTTTACTAATATTATAAAGCTGAAGAGTTTGTTTGCTTTAGCGGACTAATCTCAGGAACTACTAGTACGATTTGAAGAATACTTTCAGTGTTAGATAGATCATTTATAAAAAAAGGCTTATAAGCTATATTACCACTCTAAAACCAATAGAAGCGGAGGACCAATGAAAAATTTTTCAAAACTCAAAGACGTAAGGATTATTTTAAAATATTTTCACCTTATACGTAAACGAAGTCGCAGGCAAAAGCGAGTACATAATAACTTCGTAGTCCGGTGAAGCTGTTAAGGCCTTGCTAGGTCAATAGCGTAGTCAGTTCGAGGAAAAGAATACTACATAATACTCTTATACCTCGTAAATCAAACAAATATTCAACTATGGTAAAAGCTCGCATCTCCTCATATTTAAGGAAATATTTAAAAATAGACTGTATTATGTAAAAAAAAATTAGTTTACATAACCAAACACACTACAGGATTTCCTGAAAGAGGGCAATGTGTTATCTATGAGTCATGGCGCTAAACACTGACTACACAATAATTATACATTGTTATTATACGACTGGCGCGGTCCACAAAGTTGCTGGATTTCATAACTAGATGAAATGTGACGTAAATTATATTGTTTAGGTAACAAATGTGGTAATAAATAATTATTACTTCATTGATAAGTAAAAGTTAACATATTAAAAAAAAATTCTACATCGATGGTGACGTCATAATCTTTCTTTATTTGAAACTAGCTGTGCCCGCGACTTCGTCAACGGGGAACCTGATTTAAACAGTAAATAATAAAAACATTTAAATGTACCAAGTCCACCTGCTTTTCATACTAAGTCGTGTCGTCATTAAAATTACAATACCTTTTTAATGAATCCAGCAAACCATTACAACCAACAACATACAAAATACAACCCATTTTAATGAAATAAATACTAAATGTTACTCCAGAATGTGCTTTATGATCTTCTTGGTTGATTTTATCGTTTTACTTTAGTAGTGATGCGTGTCCAAACAAACCGACAGACATACATTTCTAAAAAAAAATATTTTGTTACTTATTCTTAGACACCAAGAACAAATTTTTTTGCACAAAAATCGAAATTGTACAGACCCATAACATTTACATTCTAATAAGTACCTGGGCGACCGAGCCTGGTTTACCCGATTAGACCTCCCACGGCAGCGGCTCAAGCCTAGGTTCGATCCCTCGGTAGGGAGCCCTTGAGTGCGTTGCTTGCGCGATACGGTGACACACAAATATACATCACTGCTACAACACTACACGATCACCGCCACACACGTGCACGCCTACACGCTTACACATGAAAGTGGAAGGGTTAATTTTTTCCCTCATCGAACTGAAAAACTCTCAATTTTCCGATATTAAATATATGGAGGAGTTGTTGAGACGTGTATGCTTGGTACACATATACGTTTCAACAACTCATACATATATGAACAGTTAGCTAGGTTAGCTAAGATAGGTCGCGATTTTGCATGCAACAGGCAACAGCCAAGCCGAGGTGTGCCGTGCACCCTTGAGCTGGTTGCCACAATAAAATAGGCTGAGTGTCTTAAGCGCTCGCCTTAGTAGTCCGGTGAAGCTGTTAAGACCTTGCTGGGTCAATAGCGTAGACATTTCGGAAAAAAAAAAAAAGACCGAGCCTGGTTCGGTTATTTAAAAAACATTTTTAAATTAAAATAAACTGTTGGGTTTGCATCACAAAATTTGCATTTTCTATAAAAAAAAATTTAAAAGACATCTCTTTTGTGTCTCTCGGATTCGAACTGGGATTACACGGATTTTCGAAGCAACCGATTTCGACAGAGGCGGCGAAATTTACCTTTATATTCATAGTTATATTTTTCATTGAGTGAAAACTCAGATAAAAAAAAATTCTATGAATACTTTACCACCTACATACTAAGTTTCACGGACTTCGCTGACGCCGTTTCCGAGATCCTGAAAATATATAACAATATAAAAATATACAAGAATTGCTCATTTAAAGGTATTAGATATGCATAGATATAGATTTCCGACTCATTATAGGCGATGATCTTTCATTTTCCACAGCGACTTCTAAATAATCTGCTACTGCCATAATTTCAAAGGTCCATTTTTTTTTTTTTTTTTATATCAAAGGAGGTAAACGAACTGGTGGGTCACGTGATGTTAAGTGATCACCACCGTCCATAGACACTTACGACATCAGGGACGTCGCAAGTGCGTTGCCAGCCTGTATATGGGAGAAGGGGGAGGGAAAGGAAAGGGAAAGAAGGAAAGAGGAAGGGACGTGGGCCTCCGGCTCTCTCACTGACCGAACGAAACACAACAATGCAAGCACTGTTATTTCACGACGGTTATCTGTGAGAGGGGTGGTACTACCCCGGAGGAGCCGACCCATTCATGCTGAAACCAAAAATGGTTTCAGCAGGGCTCTACCACCTACAAACCTACATCCATTTATGGAGCCTCTTTAGAAGGGCTTTATATAACAGATAACATGACCTCGAAGACCATATCTATATACTAACAAAAACAATGATATCTGACCTCAAACTTAACCGTTAAAAATCAAAACAAAACATTTTGTCAATAAAATTAATATACAAAAATAATTATGATTCAATATAATTACGCCATACATATTTTTGTTTATCGCAGTCTATTAATAAATCGACCAAGATGCAATTCGAGTTTATGTCCTCTTTTACAATGTCAAACTGATGTTACTAGGTCAGCCGTTCTGTCTAGATCATAGGTCAGGTCATGTACTACTAAAACTGGGTCAAACTTGGAATAAAACTTTGACAACGATAAATAACCGAATTTTAACAGGATTTTTATCAGACAGAAATCTGATTATGTCGCATAATTTTACTAAATCTCCGTTCGAGAGAAGAGAGTATGATAAAGAATGTTCCATCCGTATGTATGTTGGTGAATTAGATCACCTATATTGTAATCACTTGTACAAATCATTTATAATATTAGTAGGTAGTAGGTATTGGTTTCTTAGAGATTGCGAAAAAAAAATTGTGTTAGTTCACATAGGATACAAGTGAAACCTTCAAACAGAAAGCGAGACTCTATGTCTCACTATTCAGCAAAATTCGAACGTAAGCAAGACACTGCTCCTACTCTACCCGATTTTTTGTCACACAAAAATTTTGCGAATCGGAATCTTAAAACCTTCTCATAAGACGTTCCACTTTAAAATGTTGATCACCAATTTGTTTTTAAACAGTAATAACTACGAAATATTTTATTTTGTAATTGTGTAAACAGTTGTTATAAATACCGGAGTCAATTTTAATATAACTTTAGGAATAAAATATATTATTTATATTACTACCATATATGTAATAAGCAATGCTACCACAAGTAAAAAGGTTACTCATAATATCATTTGCTTTACATACAATAAGAAAGTAAATCTAACGTCTTTGTACTTTTAAATTTTTGTACAAAGAATTAATGCAGGTTTCTTGGAATCTATACTAATATTATAAAGAGGTAAAGTTTGTGAGTTTGTGACGTTGTGATGTTGTGACGTTGTAGGGGGTAATCTCAGGAACTACTGATTCGATTTGAATAATTCTTTCAGTGTTATATAGCTCATTCATCGAGAATGGTTATAAGCTATATATCATCACACTAAGACCAATAGAAGCGGAGTACAGATGAAAAATGTTTCAAGATCGTGAAGTTTTTTTTGCTTTTGAGAACTGTTGGTGTTAGTGTTCGTGTATCTAAGCCACGCGAACGAAGTCGCGGGCAGAGGCTAGTATGTAATAAATTATATTTCAATCATTTTTAGCAATGTCGTCTGTACGTTTATTTGAACACGAATAACTGCTAAATTACTGTGTTCACGATAAACCCGCAGCAAGAAAATCATAAAACAGATATTCAAGTAACATTTACTCTTAATTTTATTAAAATCAGTTCACTCTCTCGAAAGTTATTGTAATTTTAATGACGACGTGACTTAATTACGAAAGGAAAGTAGATAAGTTAATGGACTTAATATATTCAGATGATTAGTCACTGTTTTTTATATTATGTTCCACGCGAACGGAGTCGCGGGCAGAGCTAGTAAGTACTTAAAAGTGAAATCTAAAACATATGTATATTCATAACATGACTTGGGCCTCAGGCAGCTGTTCGAAAGATTATCAAGTCACGTTGCTACTAAACGTGACAGACAAAACACGTTTAACACGAGGCGTGCTTCGTGTAGCTTAAAATCGATACAAAATACGTAAACAGTTACAATCGAATAAAATAACAAATGAGTTAAAGCGGTCGCACATGTTATAGGGATCTCGCGATAGCATCGCGTGATTTCTATCCCCGTATGTAGCATGCGCTCGTGACCCTTTATTAATGAGTTGTAAAAAGTATGAACCAGACGCGTGGTCAACTGTCAGATGGGAGTCGGCTAGTCGCGGAGGGGGTGCGGAAAGTAGAGGAGGGGGATGCGACGCGAACTGCTGTCATGCGCAGTTGCCATGGATGCCACGTTATCAAACGATAGGGACGCTAACAAATAACATCTTGAAACAATAGTTATTATTAAAATATCAGTTACAACATTATTTCTTAAAAACAATATAAAGCGTGTGGCTTTCTGGAAATATATAGTTAAAATAGTTATTATAAGAATAATAAGGACATTTATTGAATGTTTTTTCTCTAATTTACAATATTTCATTGAAATTATATTTAACAAAACTTTGTTGATTAAGCCAAATAATTGTTCATAAAAATTAATTATCTCGAAACGCTGTTTTCTTGATCACTTTGTAAAGGATCTTAGGATCCTAATTATTGTATCGACTGGTCACAACTTCCATTTCATTACGACTAAAAATTTATTTGAAGACAATTAAATGAACTCACCTTTCCAGTTAAATTTTAAAAGTTAGAAAAATATACGAGACATGGACTCATTACGTGTATTAGTGTCTTACACGCGAAGGAAGTGAAACTTTTTGGTCTATAAACTATATGAAGTCCCGCAGTATAAATACTTAACTATACATTTACTCATCTTTGTATACTACTAAACCCGTATAGACACACTTACACGTACTTACATAGATATACACAAAGATATACCTATTTTACGTTTAACGCGTAACACAACTTTGTCCCTACCGTGGCATAAGTTTCACTTCAAAAAGGTTATATAGCAAATGCTATTTTTTAACACCGCTATTTTATATTAACAGTTATCGGAGAGCACTATTTGAGGCCGCAGTTATAATAACGCAGGCACATCATTACTCAGCCATCAGTTTCTGTGTTGTGGTCGCGGAGGCGGAACGTTTGCATAGAGCGCAGCCGGTGGCAGCGTGATAACTTTTCTTTTTTATTTGGCTTCTAGCCGTTGTATGGGTGAGTTTCACTATTCCTTCTCACAAAAAGCAGTCAATTTAAGTATATTTTCATATAAGTAAAACGATATATCTCGATATTTACGTCACGTGCATAGTTTATCGGAACATAACAAAATAACATCAAACGTGGTGGATACATAAACAAAGACAGCATGTCTAAACATTTGATTAACATTTATATATGAAAAACAACCTGAATATTGTTATTTGTAGAGTCGTGACTGAATCGTCTTTTTAAAAATCGATAAAACTCTGGGATACCACGCCGATTTTTGCGCACCATGTCTAACAATTGTATTTGTTGTGTTCGTTTGTGAAAGAACATAAAAATGATTTCACGTATTAAAAAATAAATTTGGAGTTGATCTAGTCAAAATATAGTGTTTTCTTACAAGCGTACGAATTTAAAAACCAATCTGAAATAACGTGTCACAATATTAAACGTGTAAAATATTGTACAATATGGTATATAATGTCGAAACAAGTCAGTCTTGTTCTAAAGTAAAATAGACAGCCATATTGTCGGCTAAAATAATAATGCCTTTTCTACAAATCATTTTTTATCTATTTTTTTATTGTTCAAACGTGTTATGTTAAAACGTGATATAGATTATTGCGATAGTGAATTATCTCATTGGAAAATATATGATCTTTTATTACTTTGGAACAATGTAAATAATATTGTGAATAATACTTAAAAAGTTTATTGACTATCTATTTGACCTCCTCACTCTCACAAGTAATAGATTTTTGGCAAATAATTTCAATGTACAGATAGGATCGTTGTTACTATAGTCTTATTTTCTATATAAATAAAAACATTAGAAGCCTACGGTTGTGCGCGTATAACGCAAATACAACAGCATACATTTCCATATATTTTTTTTAGTTTTAAACAACTTGGTCCTTATTTATAAATAAATAAGTAAATATCACGGTATCACCTTTAATACAACGGTTTTAAAGTTTGAAGAAAATAAGATTGTTAACGCGTTCGGCGATGTGAATTTTCTTTCCTGTTGATAAGTGGGGCAACGGTGTAATGTGCTTACGCAGATGAGAAGTTAATGGAAAACATTATTGACAAAGAATTTTCGTAAGCAAAGTGTGTCTTTATTTTAAATTTTTATACATATTCTCCTGTGATAAATACTTCTTATAATATAGAAGACTATTGTTGGAAACCTTTATTCATATGATATTAATTGAAGCTGAATCATTTTGAGAGATGTTTACAAGAGTTTACAAGAGTTGATTAATTAGCTGTGGCTCGTTCAAATCTACGTGGATTTTAATTCGAGCCTTTCTATGAAATTGAGGTATTGGCGAGAGTAAGCGTCGTGTGTAGCGGTTGTAAGAAATTTTGTTTTGCTCGGCTGGCAAACTAGATACGATACTTAAGTTGCAATTTTGCCTTCAAGCATACTCGCATTACAGTAACCGTATTTGAATGCTAGTCTCTTCAAGTTCTTATAATTTAACGGTAGTGGGTACAGACTCCACTGCGAAGTATTCAAATTTTACAATAAACGTAGGCTTTCAATGGAAGATAGTTGCGTTTTTTTTTTCCTCGACCTGAATACGCTATTAACCTAGTAAGGTCTTAACAGCTTCACCGAACTACTAAGGCGAGCGCTTAGGGCACTCAGCCGACTTTATTTGACAACTAACTCAAGGGTGCACGGCACACCTCGGCTTGGGCTGTTGCCTGATTCGTGCAATTCATATCAATGCAAATATGAGTTGTTGAAACATATATGTGTACCAAGCATATATACCTCAACAACTCTTATATATATTTCGTATCGGATAATTTTTTAAACTATTTCAGTTCGATAAGGGAAAGAAACAAAACCCTTCCACTTTCATGTGTAAGCATGTATGCGTGCACGTGTGTAGGGGTGATATGTGTAATGTTGTTGCAGTGATGTAAGATTTCGTGTCACTGTATCGCGCGAGCAGCGCACTCAAGGGCTCCACGCCGAGGGAACGGACTTAGGCTTGAGCCGCTGCCGAGGGAGGGGGGCCTAATCTGGTAGATAGTTGCGTAATTAACCCATCTAGGAAAACTTTTAATAAATAAATAAGTCATCTTTTAAGGAAAATATTGTGATGAATATCTTCTGCCTAATTAGATCGTTCTGTGAGCAACACACGAGGACTACTATTTGTCTGCTCAATCTTCTTAAGATACATTGCAGCTAATTTCATACGCTGTTAATTAAAAATAGTACTTACTTCAATACTAATAATAAAGTTGTTACTGATTGATACAAAAACCTAACTTATAATTATGATAGACTAAGGAGACCGGCGGACGTTGTCCTGCTCTGACGATAAAAAAATAGACAAATTATATACCTAAACCTTGCTCACGAATCACTGTATCCACTGGTGAAACTCGCATAAAAATTCGTTCAGTAGTTTTTCAGTTTATCGTGAACAGAGGGACGCAACAAAGAATTTTGTTTTATACTATGTAATTATGTATAAATCATTAATTGCATTATTCTAATGGCTACTCATGGCTAACGGAGTGTTTGATAGTGCACATTCTAAATTTAAAAGTGACTTCTACTTGTCAGTGTACAACAATTTAAAAGTTATAACCTCTTTGCAAGTTGTTCTTTTTTTCATATAAAATTAGAATAGTCCATTGGTAGATGCTTTTTCAGTGTACCACAATTTAAAAGCCATAACCTCTTTGCAAGTTGTTTTTTTTTCATATAAAATTAGAATAGTCCATTGTTAGATGCTTTTAAAATACAGAAGTTAAACCTGACTGTTGGCGTGGCGACGCGATGCCATTCGCAATCTCTCCGTACTAAGGTCGCATTCCTATAGTGTATACAGTGTTATTTACTACGTTACACATGTGTTTCACATTTGCCAGGCGTCCCGTGACGGCTTAAATTGTTTGTAACAAAAAAGTGTATTAGGAATTTTGATAAAGACCTAAAATATTCAGGCTAAGAGTAAGTATTGAAAAAATACTTGAGTGAGTACGTGTACATCATATTTAGAGCATTATGTTTTTAAAGTGGGAAATTATAAGATGGTTATCTTTTATATTAGAATGGAAAGAAGTATGTATTTATCTCTATAACCTTAATATAAAGTTAATTAACACATATGTATAGCAATCAAAAGATATGGTATGTTTGAAATGTCACATATTATATTCATTTTACTATAACCCGCCACTAGGTGACGCTAGACTATATTGGATTGTTTTTAAGTTTTTTACAATAATTAATTACAAAGTCACAGGCCGTTACCTGTTTAAGAATAAAGTCGTTTTGAGGTTATGTAATACAATGCAATTAATTCTGAATTCCAAGGTGAATATCTAGAATTATTCAAAAAATCGTAAAAGGAAATGACTTATTTTTTTGAACACTAAGTCTAGCTTTAGTAGAAAATACAATTGTTCTTCTAACTTTACACAATATGCCTACGTATGACACTGAACAAAGCAACATAGTATTAGTCACCTAAAATACCTTACCTTTGTTATATCCCATGGAAATGCTTTCAAATTAAACGTTGTTATTATTGTTCGAATAACACTGATTGTTAAACCTTCAATTTACTGACGTCAATGGCCCTGTCTTAACTGGCTTTTACACGCGTGCCAACATGTGTATTATACGATAATTAAACTTTATGTAAGTTATAATTGCGATATAATTCGTTTATTATACATTGTTTTCATTTGTTTTTAAGTGAAAGTGAGGTCAAATTTGCTTTGTTCCGGTTTTTTCACTCTCATCACGCTTTTAATTTACCACTAGCTGTGCCCGCGACTCCGTCCTCGCGGAACATTGTCTATAATAATATTATAAAGAGGTAGTTTGTGAGTTTGTGATGTTGTGACGTTGTAGGGGGTAATCTCTGGAACTACTGGTCTGATTTCAAAAATTCTTTCAATTTTATATAGCTCACTCATCGAGAATGGTTATAGGCTATATTTCCATCACGTTAAGGCCAATAGGAGCGGAGCACAGATGAAAAATGTTTCAAAATGGGGATGTTTTTTCCTTTTGAGAACTGCTGCGTGTTAGTGTATCTGTTCCACGCGAACGAAGTCGCGGGCAGAGGCTAGTTGAATAATAATTTTCTCGTCTTTAAGTAGCGTTATCATTTAAATTACAATAACTTTTGATAGAGTGCATCGATTTTAATGAAACTTAATGTTACTCGAAGATATATGTAATGATTTTATTGGTGATGTTTTATGGTAAACGCAGTACTTTAGCAGTAAAGCGTGTTAAAAAAATACAAATAGGCATATAGATATTTCTAAAAGTGATTGAAATGTATTTTAGTACTTACTAGCCTCTGCTCGCGACTTCGTTCGAGTGAAATAAATACTTTAGGTAAACGTTAACACGTAGCGGAAGCTCCCAAGAGGAAAAAAACCCCGATTCTTAAACATTCTTCATTGGTGCTCCGCTCCTATTGGTCTTAACGTGATGATATATAGCCTATAACCATTCTCGATGAATAAGCTATATAAAATTGAAATAATTATTCACATCCGACCAGTAGTTCCTGAGATTACCCCGTACAACGTCACAAACCCACAAACTTTACCTCTTTATAATATTAGTATAGATTTGTAGACACCCGTAACAATTTTTTTCACTAAAAAAAAAATTATACAAACACGTAATAATTACATTCTTATGTACAGATATGTAGAATATAGATTGCCTGTAATGTGTAAATATTCGATATTGTATTCACTTCATTCGTGAATGAATTGGGAGTTAGGGATTTCTTTGATTGATTAGATATTTAAAGGCATTACCAAGCCTTGCTCTATAAGCTGAAAGATGTATTAAACTACGCCCTCGCATTTCAGTGACAGATTGTGTGGGCGGTTCAAAGGTCACGAGTAAGTACTCCCGGGGTTTCGATAAATAAAATAAAATGAATAACTCAAACTATTACACCCAATGATATTACGAATATTACACCGCACCCACTTTGTGAATGTTTGAAATATGAAATTCCAAATCTCAATCTATTTTAATATCACATTTTTTTTAATCTTTTTTTTTTTATACAATGGTGTAGGTAGGCGTTTACGAGATCACCGTGCTGAATTGTTGTATATCAGATATGAAAAACAATACAATTATTTATACCTATATATATTATTGAAGAGGTACGTGCATCATACCGTTGACATATTGAATAGTGAAAAAAAAACAAGATCGTATAACGAATCTTATGAACACTTATGAACTTACATTTCAATATAAGTAAAATCCAATTTTAACCATTCCTAATATTTTGCGTTATTTTTCAAAATCTTTTTTTTTATATCATAGAAGGCAAATGAACAGGCGGGTCACCTGGTGTTAAGTGATCACCGCCGTCCATAAACACTAGCAACCCCAGAGGAGTCGCACGTGCGTTGCCAGTCTGTTTGGGGGAGTGGAGAGAAAGTTACATAGATTAGAGGAGAAGGGAAGGGAGACGAGAGGGGAGGGAAGATGGGACTCCGGCGCTTTCACTTACCGAACGAAACACAACAATGAAAACACTGTTACTTCACGTCAGTTTTCAGAGGGGTCGCAAGTGCGTTACAAGCCTGTGTTTGGGCGGGGGAATGGGGAAAGGGAGTGGGAGAGGGAGAGAGGAGATGGGAGGGGAAGTGGGTCTCCGGCGCTCTCACTGACCAAACGAAATGCAACGTTTCAAGCACTGTTACTTCACGTCGATTTTCTGTCGGTCGGTTTGTCGGGTATTAGTACCGGGGGCGAGCCGACGCATTCATGCTGAAACCAGTAATAAATAGCCTCAGCGAGGCTCTACCACCTACAATAAAATTGAATCTTCAAATGATCTACAATTGTAAAATACGAAGATTATGAAATAAAATCTATACTATAATATTATAAAGTTTGTGAGTTTGTGACGTTGTGATGTTGTAGGGGGTAATCTCAGGAACTACTGGTCCGATTTGAATAATTCTTTCAGTGTTATATAGCTCATTCATCGAGAACGGTTATAGGCGATATATCATCACACAAGAACAATAGAAGCGGAGCACAGATGAAAAATGTTTCAAAATGGGGATGTTTTTTCCTTTTCAGAACTGCTGCGTGTTAGTGTATTTATTCCACGCGAACGAAGTCGCGGGCAGAGGCTAGTAAAAAATAAAAACCTTATGAACGGTAAAATTTAAACTTCGTTCTCCGTGTATAAAACTTCTTTCTTCTTTAATATCTTAAAAAATTTAATATATTAAAAGTGGATTTTGCTCATTTTAAAATGTAACAGCTTAATTGTCTAATTCTTAAATAAGACAAAATTGCCATTTTGTATCGCCTTTGCTAGAATCTTCCAAGGAGTCTTTGCGGCAATACCAAATTTATGTTTAATTCAGGTTCAGTGCCACACAATATCCAAAGTGTATTACGCAAAATGCCACCAATATTATATAACGACAGTTCATAACTTAAAATAAATTCTATTGCATATAATTTTAAAATCATGTCTTTATTGCTACATCAATCGAATGGTAGACAGTGATGTTTCCTCTTATAATGGTTGTGGAGATAAAATGTATGACAAATAAATTGACTCTCGGGACGCGAGTTAATGTCGTCTGTTTGGCACCAAGCACTTTGGCAACCGCTCTACATTGGTTCAAGTCTTTGTTAAATGCACAAGTTAAATTAGGTCCATAAAATACAAATTATTGTTATAAAATTTACATAAAGCAAAGAGATTACAGCGATCACAACTAACAACCCTACTGATTACACAAAAGTCAGTTATACGCGGAATTTGAAACCATAACATACCAATAATTCAAGTATATTCGAAATATACTGAATATTAACTGAATATTAATTATTTTATTAGGAAATAGTACTTCAACTACCTTTCTATTGATGACAGAAAATGGATTATTTATTGAGAATTCACTTATACTTGGTACGCACATGAGTCTTCGTTACACTTAATGTACTAAATCCAATTTTAATGCTTCATATAGCATGTATATTTTTTTCTATGATTTCCAGTTTTATACACTGTGAAACAAGTAGAAATTTCGCCGTTCATATATTTTACGTGTACACAATCTAAAGATCTTGAGAAATTCTGTAAAATATCTAACTATACATATAATAACATAGATAGATGACGTATTTATTTCATAAGCAATTGTATACATTAATATTATGGTGCATTTGATGCATTTTGAATGCATGAAATAGCGCCTTAAATACAAAAGAACGTGCATGTAAACATGACTTTAACGTGGCGGGTGATAAAAGATGGTGGATCGGTTCTTTACTCGATATTCTCTAGTAAAGATAATAAAAATGTTGCGTAAATAAAACAAAGAATTCAAGGAAATCATTGATAACATTTATCAAAGCGTCTGTTAATGTCGGCACATTGAATCGAAGTTTATAAACATCAAGGGTAAATTGAAAAAGGGATTGTTATCTGTGTGTAATAGGTATAAGACTTTATTAAGTTTGCAACCGTAGAGAATTTTTTTAGTTTCCGTTTTTCCATTCCAAAGAAAAGGCAAAGGTGTCTAGACCATACAGCCAAATCGGACATAAATTCATACTTGTCAATTCTGGAGCAGATGTCTTGTCATAATTTCAACGTTCTAATAAGAATGTGGTTTCCTTGTTAGAACTATCCATGGAGTTTTTGTGGCATCTCAGAATTCGTGCTACGTGGTATTATTTCCCATCCACTTCAGTTGTGCATAATAACCGAACTATATTATGTAAATACCACGAATATTACACAATATAGAGTCAAATAACACAAGATTATGAATAAAATATTAAAATCTACTACATTGCTAAGATAAATAAATAAAATTACATGCTAAGATCCCGTCAAAAACTCCTCGCAACCCTAGAGTTTTTATTCTGTGAGATTTAAATATTTAATTGATGTCAGAATTACATAATTTCTGAGAGTTGTAAAGTAAATTACCTTGACGGATATTCTGGAACTAAGTGTAGTAAAGAAATTTGGAGTTTTTCGCGGGATCTTAGTTTGTCATGTAGTGTATTTTATATTGTATTCATAATCTTGTGTTATTTGACCCTATATTTTGTAAATTGGGTAGTGTATTACGTAATATAGTTGGTATATTATGCATAAGTGAAGTGAATGGAAAATAATACCATGGCGCATAAAATTCTGAGATGCCACAAAAACTCCCTGGAAGGTTCTAACAAGGGATCCATCATCTTGTTAGAATATTGATTCACACGACGCTTGTAATATTATTGTACTATAACGCGCATTGAAAGAATACATTGACACTGGCAATTGCTTCTGCGGAGCCAAAACACGAAAAAAAGAAGAAGTAAAGAAATTAATTCCTTGAGTTAGTATAGCCATTAGTTCGGCTAGTTCGGAAAAGACACAAAGAATGAACAGTTTCCCTGTCCATAAAATGAGATATCAATAGCCAATCTCATAGAATTATACGCAATGACCCGTTCATATTTCGCAGACGTGTTATTCCCGTGATAGATTAATGATAGCCCGCGGGAAATTTATTATAAATACGAAGACGTGAACTAAGTTACGTTCTGATATTCATTCGTTCGAGGTTATCGAAAAAGTCAACATGTGAACATAATTAAAGTTAGTTTAACCTTGGAACTGAAATATATAGATAAGTTTTAATCCAATTTACACGTTTTTATTATGCTGTGTAGTTGTGTATGAAAATTCTGTGTATCTCGACGAAAGAAAGCAGAATTGTCGTAATTTGAAAAACCTAACTTTACACTAGAGCCAAAAAACTATTTCAAAACCCTTTTTTTAGTGTGTAGTGCTAAAACTAGGCAATGAACCAAGGTCGTATCGATGAAAAATGGAATCGTAAGAAAGCGAGACCCAGACCATTCGGAGCGGTATTTTTTTATACAAGAATATGGTAAAAAGTGATTTGCCCAAAATGCAAGTTATGATATTTCCGTTTTCTCCCGTCGATATGTTAACTTGTTGATCCTGTGGGCGAGGCTGTCTCTCCCGAATTGGATTATATAGCCACAAAAATAAGTGTCTCCATAGCGCTGCATAAATCGTCTTCTGCAGACGTAAAGGTTTTTGTATGAAAAATTGTCGGTCAAGATGCGTTAAACTTTATCAATTAAGGTTGCGCTACAGTAGCAACAGGGTTCATTATTGTTCAATTTTTATAAAAGTAATACACTAAAAAATCATTATACGGTTGTAGTCCGGTTAAGCTGTTAAGACCTTGCTAGGTCAATAGAGTAATCAGATCAAAAACTTTTTTTCTCTCGAACTGACTACGCTATTGACCTAGCAAGGTCTTAACAGCTTCATTCTCAGAAAGTCTTAAAGCTTTCTTCATTATAAATGAGTAGCCTCTGCCCGCGACTTTGCTCGCGTGGAATAAATATTTTGGGCTAACGCTAACACGCAGCGTAAGCTCTCAAAAATAAAATCCCGATTTTTAAACATTCTTTATTAGTGTTCCGCTACTATTTGTTTTAGCGTGATGATATATAGCCTATAATCATCCTCGATAAATGAGCTATATAACATTGAAATAATTTTTCAAATCGGACCAGTGTTCCTGAGATTTCCCCCAACAACGTCACAAACTCACAAACTTTACCTCTTTATAATATTAGTATAGATTAAAAGCTCGTCTACAACTTACGCAGCTGATAGTCCGGTGAAGCTGTTAACAACTTGCTAGGTCAAAAGCATAGTCAGTTCGAGAAAAAAAACTTACGCAGAACCGCGCCGCTCATACGTGTATAGATTACAGTTATTAGTTCTAACCCAGATCGCTAGAAACGCTGATTAAAAAACATATACTAGCCTCTGCCCGCGACTTCGTTCGCGTGGAATAAATACTTTGGGCTAACGCTAACACGCAGCGGAAGCTCTCAAGAGGAAAAAGACCCCAATTTTTAACCATTCTTTATTGGTACTTCACTCCTATTGATCTTAGCGTGATGATATATAGCCTATAATCATTCTCGTTAAATGAACTATACAACATTGAAAGAATTTTTCAAATCGGACCAGTAGCTCCTGGGATTACCCGCTACAACGTCACAACGTTACAAACTAACAAACTTTACCTCTTTATAATATTGTATATTATATAATGCACTTTCTGTACATTAGTTTCTCTGTCAACTCTGTATTGTAGCAAAGTAATAAATCTTTTAAATAATGGTATGACGTATTAAAACTCATTTTCGCTTATCATAATAAAATTAGTCAAATAGTTAAAGGTTGTCCAAATGCGTCATCCGTTAAAACCATTGACGGTATAGCGGTATTTAAGCTTGATTGCGTCATTAGGTTTCATAGAATGGTGCTATTCTGTGCTATGAGGTCTTGTTATATTATGAAATCGTTCCGGGTTTTAAGACTTGCACACTTTATTTTCTTATAACTGAGCCTGTAGAATATATGCAGTAGAACCTATGTAAGATGGACTTTAGTTCAGACGACAAAAAAAAATGGAGTTATAGTTACACTTATGAATGACTTCGGCTGGCGGATTTTTTAAGGTATTATTCAATGTGTATCGATTTTATATTTAGATTTACTAATTTTGAATTGTTCGCAAATTATAAAGGCTAACTTAATGGCAATTAGTTTGTAATGATAGAGTTAGTAAATTTTATATAAAACATTGCTATATTTGTGAGTCATGATACAGACGCCATTTTCTTTTCGAGTTATTGAGCGCAAATTTATACCTAAAGGTCTTTTTTTTTGGAAATGAAAACGCTGTTGACCTGGAAAGGTCTTCACAGCTTCACCGTACCACTGAGGCCCACTGAGGCGAGCGCTGAAGGCACTCAGCCGATTTGGGATGTTTGGGCCACTAACTCAAGGGTGCACGGCACACCTCGGCGTGCACGTGTGTATAGGTGATGTGTGTGACGTTGTAGCAGTGATGTAAGGCCTTGTGTAACTGTATCGCGTGAGCAGCGTACTCAAGGGCTACACGCCGAGGGAACGGACCTAGGCTTAAGCCGCTAATCTGGTAAACCTAAATGGCTTGTAGGAGGATAGCTCATTGAATATTTCTTCTCACAGAGGGTCGAATCGCGAGTAAAACCGCGGGACACGACTTGTTTTGTATCATTCTAAATGGTAATCGATATTTTAATGAAGAATCGCACCGAAAAGTGTCTATAGACATGTATTCTTGGAACAGTCGTAAAATTTAAAGATGCTGTTTTATTTATAATTTCCACGAAACGTATAAAGGCAAATCCAAATCAAATCTATGTTCACGCTAGCGAAACCGCGAACAAAAGCTAATGTATGATATAAATTAGAACTCTTCAATGTAAGTAATGTATTCTAAGTAACCGTTCTAGCTGCAAAGGTCGAAAGGAGAATCTCTTTCGCAAATACAACAAAAGCAAGGCCGAACGTTCACTAACGTTTCGATAGACTTACAACCCAGTTTAGACAGTAAGTCACGTGTGACCGGCGGTAAGGTCGCCCGACATTACGTTCTAAATACACAATCACGTGTCGTATTTAGTACACGGCGGCCTCGTATTACTTCCTGACTGTTAGATAATTAATAAAATTCATGTTACAGCTTTCTTGCGTTCCGTTCCCAAAAAGGTGCCTTAAGCTTGCGCTGTTCATAAAGTAGCGGCACGCTATGATGGCCGTTTTGACGTTTGTATGCTCAAGTTTCGTATAAATTAATACCAACTGTGTTTGAACTTTGAAGGTGCAAATTGCTGTTCTTCTTTGTCAATAGTGATGTGCAGTTAGTCCTAAATTTTAGGATATAAAATTAATTTAGTACTATATAACTAATTAACTATATGTCATATAACGTCTAATTATAAAATATAGTCCTACGAACAAATCATTTCACGATTTTACTAACAAAAACAGCACCGTTTGGCAAAATCCTTAATGGATTCTCATTATAAGTGTACTTATTTACAACACAATTTAGCGTTTATATATTTTTTTTAAGTTCGAAATGTACGTTTATATCCTATATATAGGCCAGCACAACTACCATCCGCGGCAAATTCCTGAGGTATAAAAGTATAGATAGATTTAAGATATAGTAAAAAAGGACTGTTTTTTACATTCAGTTCCACGCGACCGAATTCGCGAGCAGAAGTTAGTCATAAATAACACCTAAACACGACTTGTTTGCAACAAAGCGTCACGTATTGGATTACGAGCTGTGTGACAAGTTACTAAAGTTAACACAGAATTGGAGTCACCAATACGGAATGCAAAGCGCGTCTTTGTTTTCAGTTTAATAGCATCTCTGGACTTTGATCGTGAATCATCGTATACTCGGAAACGACTAACGATCTGACCAACGCTAACGGCTATCAGAATAATTACCAAAGGATTTCCCCCAGTATATATTAATGAATAAACAGTACCTGGGCGACCGAGCGAAACTCGATTTCTTAAAAAACATTATTAAATTAAAGTAAACTGTTAGGTTTGCCTAACAAAAATAGTGTTTTTTCACAAAAAAAAAAATATAAAAAAGATATGTCATTTGTTCTCACTCGGATTCGAACTGGGGTTACACGGATTTTCGAAGCAACCGATTTCCATCTGAGCTATTTTTGTTTTGACAGCGCCGCGTTTACCTTTATATTCTAGCTATGTTTTTTCATTACCTGAAAACTCAGTTAGAAAAAGATTTCTATGAATAAAATCTAGCTAGAGCGATTTATCGTCCCCGAAACTACCCATATACTAAGTTTCACGGAAATAGATGACGCCGTTTCTGAGATCCTGAATATATACAAATATACAAGAATTGCTCGTTTAAAGGAATTAGATAGATTAGATTCAGCTGGGTGAAGGAAAAAATATTACATGCCCAATTTTATTATTCTCAAGATAATATACTTCAGCCTCAGTAAAACCAGTAATCGTTTCTTAGGTTTTGCAACAAAGTTCCAAAGCATATTACCCATTTGCCGGATAGTGAGTTCAAACATCATTTAAAGGGGGTTTTAATGTGTAACGGCTATTATAGGGTGGATCAGTATGTGAACAATGGTGACGTCTATATATTACCTAAAACATGGAATGACCAATTTTTTGACCAACGCCTGAACAATAGGAGTGCCGAAAAAGACGCACAAGAACTGGAGCCAGTTCCGGAGCACATATCCTTAACACAATTGCGGGAATTCCGTCAGGTCCACTCGACTTTCTGATGTCTAAAGAGAAGAGCTTTTTAAGTATATGTTTTTGCAAAAACTGCGCATCGGGCATGCAGCTTTTGCAACGCGCTAAGTTCAGTGGAGACCCCCCTGTCATCTAGAGTCGAGTTCGACGCAAAAAAGCAGCCAAGAAGTTCGGCTTTGTCCTTTACGCCGTAGGCCAACGAGTTGTCTTCCTTCCGCAATGGTGGGAACGATGGCAGACTGAAGTTCCCTAGGGCGGCTTTGGCGAGAGACCAGAATGCCCGAGTTCCAGAGGGAAGACGAACCAGTCTCTCACCAATTCTGCCAATGAAGGCGGACTTTGCTAGAGCAATCGCTCTTTTGTAAGACCTGAAGGCAACATTATACTCCTTTTTGAGAGCACTGGTATTTACATCCTTAGACATCATCGCGTCAACCCAGGCCTGGTAGCATTTTTGCTTCCGGCGTTTAGCCATTCTGCAGGAATGACCAAACCAGGGTTGAGTTTTGCCACCGACGGGTACTACGGAATTAGGGATAAATAAGTCCATCCCTTGTAGTATAGCGTCGTTTACGGCTTTGGCGACAGCGTCAGGACCGTCCAGTGAGAAGCAAACTTGCCCCCAGGGGAAAGAGGCGAAGAAAGTTCGCATGCTATCCCAATCTGCTGACCTATAGTGCCAACCTCGGCGGCAGCCCGCTGATCGCGGATATAGTGGGCGCGAGGGAGACACGTTACTCCGGATCAGGCAATGGTCCGAAGAAGGTCAGCAGAAGGTCCAACAGGGAAGGCGTATGTTCCTCCACATCAGGGATCCGCGTAGGCGAGGTAACCAGTTGCGTTAGGGAGGACGCCAAAGCAAAGTCGAAAACAGATCTCCCCGCGTGATCGGTGGTGCGTGAGCCTAGCCATTTGGCATGGTGGGCGTTAAAGTCGCCAAGAACCACGATCTCAGCGGAAGGGAATTGTTGAAGAGCGATGTAAGTCGCCATTTGGACGTGCTCCATGAGATGCTCTGTCTCGGTATTACCGCTATGGGATCGGTAGAGACATGCATAGACGCGTGGATGGTCGACGCAGTCCACACGGAGAACAAGTAGTGAAAGCTCTTTACCTTCAAGATTGGCAAGGCGACGGAAACATATATCCTCCCGGACAAACGCGTAGACCCCAGCCCGAGGCACGAAAGCATGCTCAATTTTGTAGCCGGGATACGTCAGGTAGGCGACGTCTGCAGGGGAATATATTTGAGTTTCCGTTAAAAAAAGCAAGGCCGGCCTCTCCGTCTCGAGGTGGTGGTGGACGGAGTTGATGTTTGAGTGGATTCCCCTAATGTTGCAAAAGTCCACGCGAAACGTGGAAGGGGGTGCCGTAGACTTACGTTTGCCTTTGCCCTTCGTCATGGCAAGCGGTTTTGTGCCCTCCCCAGAGTACGAGGGGCAGCCTGAGCGGGAACGCTCAGGGAGGGATTCTCCATCACGAGACCTGCTGGTACCCCCTGGGGTATATTTACATTTAAAGCCGCTTTCATGTTTGGGGGGGGGGGGGGGGGTGGGCCTCCGGCAACTCACTGACCGAACGAAACGCAACAGTGTAAGCACTGCTACTTCACGTCGGTTTTCTGTGAGAGGGCGGTACTACCCCGGACGATCCGACCCATTCATGCTGAAACCAGTTATAGCATCAGCGGTGGCTCTACCACCTACTAAAAAATTTTGTCGCTGTTTCTAATATTAAATATATTATGTTGGACTTTGACTAAATCCAGGTTATCTAACTTTTTGCGGACATGTGTATTGGAAATAACCAAGAGAACAATGTATCTATAGATGTGTAATCTATCACTAAAGCGATTATTCTCAATGTCAGTCAATGATGAATTCGCTTCAAAATAACATGGGTATTTTTGTTTTGTTCCGTTTATCGTTTTACTTACGTCGATCAGTAATTCTTTAAAAGCATCGATAATAAAATGCGACGGCAAAAAAATTGGAGCGGCTCCAAAGTGCAACTGATGAGTGTAAGGATAACTACTAATCATAGATTTTAAATTTGAGGATAGTAAATGCCATGTCAAGTTCAGTAGTCTCCAAACTTTGTGTGGTAGACCCCTTACCAATTTTCACTGCATTAGGCAGAGCCCGTATCTTTTGAATAGTTTTGAATCCAACGCTAATGGGAATTGCTTGCTAAATGAAATGTAATTAGATATTATAAATTATTAATTTTCTACTATAGAACTCATAATTATTCCATGCTTTATTTGAAATTAAATTTCAACATAAGTACGTATAAGTTAATTCCATCATCGACCAAAAGTTTTCTCCTGATCGAAGATAGTAATGGTGAAATTGTCTGAATCTAGCTCCATATCTTCATCAAATTCCATAAACATTTGTTTTAGAAATGCTAACTTATATGGCTATTGTAAAGAAATGTTATTTATATACAAAGATGTCGTCATATAATATCTTTCTAGTTACAGAAATTTAAAATTTTCGTCACTACTTGCTTAATTTGAGTTTGCAGCTCGTCATCCCACAAATATTGTCTTCGCTGGCATGTGGACCCCTTGAAATTGGACCATATGAATCACTTTTGGGAACCTATGGTGTATTCTTTCAACGAATGAGCGGCTCAATGTCGAATTCAAATCCCTTTCTACTACTGCTACTGAGTAGTTATTTCACAATACATTGTATATACTTACCCGTGTAATTAACGGTATATTTTTACTCCAACTATGACATCATTATCTACTAAACACACGCAAAACGTTAATTGCATTACGACGAATCACTGCTATTAAACAGCCAAATTTAACGGTGACCGCTTCAAATTCTTTTGCCTGTGATAAATTAGCACTGACGGTGTCATTTCCTTCATTTCAGCATGTTGCGAATATTTGTTATGTAGGTGCATAGCTAATAGAGAAAACCCATTAATCTCCTATAGTAGATAAGTTTACAAAGGCTTTCTGAGAGCCTCGTCATACCTTAACACAACGGCTTATCTGGTTTCCCATTAAAAGCATTAATTGGATAAAGAAATCGGAGACTTTATACAAGAAAAACATCGTATCCACTAGGAAAAATAATATATATATTGTTTATAGGAATACTAGCGGGTACGGCGGACGTTATCCCGCCTTGATAATAAACAATTGTATACCTAAACATCCCCCCCTAAATCACTTATCTATTGGTGAAACCGCATGGAAAATTCCTTCAGTAGTTCTTCAGTTTATCGCGAACAGACACAAAGACGTGACAGAGAACGTAACAGTTTATTTTAATCTAAAAACGATTCTTAAAGAACCGAGCTGGGCTCGGTCGCCCAGGTACTATGTACTGATAAGGTATACTGGATTCAGTATGTAAGAGTTGAATAAACGATTTTATGTATAAGAATCACATGCGAATTACCTGACGAAAGTAGAAAGTCACAAAAATGCGGACATCGCGATTTTTATTCATCTCTTTAAGCGCCGCAACGAATTCTTCGCGCCTTTAAAATTACACTGAAATTCTACTTTTTTATATAATGAGTTATTTGACGCTTTTATACGTTTTATAACAGGCTAGCTGATTCCTGCGACTTCATCTGCATCTTATATTATCTCGATTTTTCTCAAAAGCTTGTTGATATTTGTTGCACCACAGATATATGTATTTACCAAAAAGTATTTACTTTAATATTACATACACACACTTTATTTTTATAATACGTAATATATCACAAATCAAAAATTGGGAACAATACTAACGTAGAATAATCTTTTTGAGTTTTTGGTGGGATTTCAGTCTGCCATGTAGTGGATTTTATATTTTATTCAGAATATTGTGTTACTTGACACTATACTGTGTTAAATTGGTGGCGTTTTGTGTAATATGGTTCGTTTATTGTACATATGTGAAATGAATGAAAAATAATACCACGGAGCATGAATTATCTGCTATTGAAAATTAAAAAGATAAGAATTTACGAAATATTATATAGAAAATTTGGCGTTTATGCCTTTATATTAACTTGGACATAGACGAAAACTGGCTAAAGAATACATAATAACTACCTATATTGACAACTTCAGAATTGGCAGTATGGACTAATTCTTTCGCCTTTCTTATTGGACGAAAATTATTACTACTAAACTTTTTGAATAGCAACACAAAATAAACTTTGGAAATGTTTGCGATATAAACGTACCACGTAAAATCAAAAATTGAAAACAAAACTATCGTAGAATAAACTTTTTGAATAGGAACACCAAATAAACCTTGAAAATATTTGCGATAGATTCTTATCACGTCACCATGGCGACGTATATAATACTGACGCTAACACGCAGCGGATGCTCTCAAAATAGCCCGATCTTGAGATATTCTTCATTAATGTTCCGCTCCTATTGGTTTCAACGTGATGATATGTAGCCCATAGCCATCCTCGATAAATGAGCTATCTAACACTGAAAGAAATTTTCAAATCGGACCGGTAGTTCTTGAGATTAGCGCGTTCAACAATAAAACAAACAAATAAACTCTTCCGCTTTATATATTAGTATAGATGACGACATGAATTTTTCTGTTTCTTACAGAGCGTGAAAAACCTACATCATTGTTGTTAGAGAAGCAGCGTGAGGCGCTCGTAAAGGGCGCCGAGGCAAGCCCCGAGCGGCGAGATGAGTGCGCGCCGGCGGAGGCCGAGGCGGCGGCGCCCCGCGTGGGCCGGTGGGGAGCCGAGTGGCCGAGTTGACTCGCCCAGGAGACGCGACTGACCCACCTACCGGCACTGCCGCCCGCGCGATGGGGTTCGCCCCGCCCCGCGCTCCCCCTCACCCTGCAGCGGCACGAGGAGCTCGCGACCCGCGCCGAGGTGGTCCTACGTCGTCTGCTCGTCACCGACAACTACGACTCCGTCAGCAACTTCATCTCGCTATACGAGGCGTTCGACCGACGAACGACCGCTCTCGCTGACCTCTACCAGCGTTATGATCCGCCGATACGATCCAAGAAGCACACGTGTGTCGGTCTCGGCCTTGAGCTGATCAAGCGATGGCGGTGTCTAGAGAAGACCTTCCCCGGATTCGATGTGGCGACCGCTTTACTATCGTGCGAGGAGGCGGTTGTCGACGTACGCGAGTACGTGACAAGTGGAGAGAGTCCAGCGGCAGTGGTTACAGCTGAGAAGGAACACGTGATGGCGGGTGTACAGATCTGCATCGATGGACGCCCGGGGATCATGCTAGCGGATCCTGGGTACCACGTGCCCAGGATTGTCACAGTGATGGCTGATCGTGCGTACCCTCATACCGGTAAGTATCTCAAGAAGTTCGGACGTAGGAAAAATGTGATTACAAACCCTGATAAACAACGTCTTTGATCCCATTTGTAGGTATACAACGAGTTTTCAAATACTAACGACTCGTATGTACTTCCACAAACAACACTCTGAGAGGAGAATCACTAAGACAAAAATATGCATTAGAAAACGAAAGTTTTTGTGAAAACCTTGCGAATTATATCTGGTCTGGTAAATGTAGTCATAGTGGTAAGGCATTTAGGAACAATGTATTAAAATATCCATGTAATTAAAACTAATAATAATTCCTCATTGGGAACTTGGGCGCCTGTAAAACTGCACCTGATAATTTATTTTTATTTTAAGCTGGAACATCCATTAGAATATCCAAGTCCCCATTCTAAGTTGAAGTAGCTACCAGAATATTCAAGCAGCTGCATCTGATAGTGTATCCCCATCCTAAGCTTTGGTAATTACCGGAATATTCAAATGAATTGCAAATGATAGCAAGTGCCCCCTATTATAAGCTCTTACTAGAATATTCATTTGTTAACATGGCCCTATTCTAGGCTTTAGTATTTGACAGAATATCTCGGTAACAGGTGGCAAGCCCGTATAATTTTTAAAGCACTGCTGACATGTTCCCATTCTGGATTCTCTATGAACCGGACATTTTATTACTAGTATTCTGTCGTTGTACATGAAAGGCTGGTCTTTTTTTCGAATTTACTACGCTATGGCCATAACAGACCTTTTAGTTTCACTGAACTACAAAAGGCAGGCTAGGGGTTGAGGAATTGAGTTTTATTTTTATTTAACTATGCTATTGGTCCAACAGGCCTTTACAGCTAGCTTCTCCAAACTACAATTAAGTCTTTTATTTTAACTGACTACAATATTGGCCTAGCTAGGTCTTAAAAGATTTACCGTACCATTAAGGTCGTTTTTTGTCTCGAACTGACTACATTATTGGCCTAGCAATGCCTTAACAGTAGGGATGATCGATATTCATCGATGTTTAGCTGAAAAACATGTTTTGATGTCGATAATATCGATGTTTTGATTTCGATAACATCGACGATATGCGAACGTTGCATGTATTTTAATTGTTGGCAAAAACATCGATGTTTATCGTACATCGATACTATCGAAATCGATGCTGTCATCGATGTTTTTTCTAATATCTCTCATCCCTACTTAACAGTTCTCATTAAACTGCAATCAACGGATATTGTTCCACAGGCTGGTTCACACAATCAGACGAGCCGCACTGCCGGAAGGAGTACAACTACGCGTACAACGTTCAGAACAGCAGCTACGTGGAGTGGCGCGAGCGGGAGACGCGCGCAGGCGCTGTCAAAACCCAGACGTCGCTCGTGTTCGTGGCCAGGCCTTACCTCGACGGAGTCAACGTCACCGAGAGGCGGAATCTCGTTTACAACTTCAAGTTATTATTTTTTATCAATCTATTTTCAAAATCAAAAACACTTGCTCAATTTAGACCCTAATAAGTCGCTTAGGAACGTCAAGACATTACCGGTTCGGAAAAACAACCCAGTTATATAAAACAACCGTCAAGGAACACGATCGGGGTTTTCTTTTTAAAATAAGATGATTGTAGGTGGCAGAGCCACGCTGAAGCTATTATTAGTTTCAGCATGAATGGATCAGCTCATCCGGGGTGGCACCACCCTCTTACAGAAAACCGGCGTGAAGTAACAGTGTTTGCATTGTTGCGTTTTGTTCGGTCAGTGAGCGTTGGAGCCCCATCTCCTTCCTCTCTCCTCTAACCCATGTACCTTTCTCTCCATTCCCCCAAACAGAGGCTGGGATTGCTAGTGTCTATGGACGGCGATGATCGCTTAACAACAGGTGACCCGCCTGTTCGTTTGCCTGCTATATGATATAAAAAAAGACAAAAAAAGTATACAAAAAACGTTTTTTATTTTCGCTCTCATCTGAAAGTATCATAGGATATACACAAAAAAAAATCTGTCCAAAAGATACCTCTTAATGTCAATTTTAAGGATCTAATTAGGTAGTGGTGAAACGATTAAGAACACCTCCCTCCTCTGTTTTTCAGTCGATTTTTTTCATTTTTTTTTATTCTGTAGACGAGCTTTAGCTTTATCAACAAAAAAAGTCGGAAAGAGTTTTCTCTTCTTTATGGTCGAATTTCGACAATTGGACAAGTATTCGTACTAAGACAATTTCCAATTACCTACATTTTAATTGTTGATTAATTGTATTTTGTTTTTTTTTGGTATTCTCCAGGAGTCTACTGTCCAGGGACCAGAAGGGTCACCTGATAGCAGGCTTGTACTTCCCGGTGGGTGCGCGAGGGAAGGATGCGCAGTTCACGCTTTTCTTCGACAGCGGCTCCGAGAAACGGAAGACCAAGTACAAGTTTAGCATATTCTACGAACGAGCTGATGTGAGTCTCCATTCATTTGTACCAATTCTTCCACATTTAAATACAACTAGCTTCTACCCGCGACTTGGTCCGCGTAGAATAGTTTTTTTGGGGTATCGCTGACACACAGGGAAGCTTTTAAAAGGAAAAACACATTCCGCTTTGATACATTCTTCAATGGTGCTCCACTCCTATTGGTCCTAGCGTGATGATATATACTTTTTTTTTTGTTGTCCTGTTGACCTGGAAAGGTCTTTACAGCTTCACCGAACTATTGTGGCGAGCGCTGAAGGCACTCAGCCGATTTGGGATGTTTGGGCGACTAACTCAAGGGTGCACGGCACACCTCGGCTTGGGCTGGTGCCTGTTTTGTGCAAAAATCGCGACCTATCTGAGCTAACCTAAGCTATCTAGATATACGTATATGAGTTATTGAAACATGCATGTGTACCAAGCATACGTGCCTCAACAACTCCTATATGTATTTTGTGTCGGAAAAATTCCTCTAAACTATTATATATAGGATAAGAGAGGACTATGATAAATGAGCTATCTAACACTGAAAGGATTTTTAAAACCTCCAGCTTTATAATTGTTAGATATAATCTATGTTGAAATTATTCGCTTTTGTTTTTCTTTTTTTTTTCGAAATGTCTACGTTATTGACCCAGCAAGGTCTTAACAGCTTCACCGGACTACTAAGGCGAGCGCTTAAGCCACTCAGCCGATTTTATTTTGGCAACCAGCTCAAGGGTGCACGTACACCTCGGCCTGGCTGTTGCCTGTTGCATGCAAAATCGCGACCTATCTTAGCTAACCTAGCTAACTATTCATATACGTATGAGTTGTTGAAACGTATATGTGTACCAAGCATACACGCCTCAACAACTCCTCCATATATTTATTATCGGAAAATTGAGAATTTTTCAGTTCGATAAGGGAAAAAGTAAACCCTTCCACTTTCATGTGTAAGCGTGTAGCGTGCACGTGTGTGGGGGTGATCGTGTAGTGTTGTAGCAGTGATGTATATTTGTGTGTCACCGTATCGCGCAAGCAACGCACTCAAGGGCTCCCTACCGAGGGATCGAACCTAGGCTTGAGCTGCTGCCGTGGGAGGCCTAATTGGGTGTGCGGGAGCGAAAGAAATTATTCGTTAGTCTGTGGTATATTGTAATCATAATGTCACTACTCTGTGGTCCTTCTTACTCTCTGTACCTCATTTTCCGTATCACGTGAATATAAGTTAATCATTATAAATATCAGTGTTCAATTGATAAATCCGCTATAATCCTAACAATAATATTAGTATAGATTACTACCTTTCTTTCGTATTTAACTCTAGTCGTCATTCAAATTATAATTGCCTTTTATAGAGTGAACCGATTTTAATGAAACAAAAAAATAATTATTCCCGAGGATGTGCTTTTCGATTTTTTTTTTTATTGATGCACGACAAAGTGACTGCACTATGCCTGATGGTAAGTATAGTACAATCCAAAAACAGTGGCGACCACCGAGAGACAGATTATCCATCGTCAGTCGCCGCTGTCATGCCGGACATAATGACGAGTCACCCGATACTGGATATGCACAGGCTGATCCCGAAATGCGACGCGCAAAAGCGAGTCACTATGACGGGCTTTTTCGCCATGCACATGGTGGTTGCGACCCAGTCGGGCTGTAACCCCGCTATCGCCATTGCCTCGTTCGTTGATCAGCAGGGTGCACCACGTGCAGGTGAGGTTGGCTTGGGTGTCTCAAGTCTTAAGATGTTACTCGACACCCCTTACACCCCTTGCTGAGGTTTTAAACTTTGAACTCAGTACTTTAGCAGTGATGCGTGGTCATACAAACAGACATTTCTAAAAATGATTGAAATGCATTCTATTACTTATTTCTAGACACCTGTGATAATTTATTTTAACATACATTCTTATTAGATATATAGAAAACCTGCCAGTGTCATGTTTTAAACGGGCGTTCAATTTTCAACAGATACCAAAAGCGATAATAGACGAGATCAGGCTGTGTAACACGCAAATGAACTATAGGAAGGGCGAGCTACTTAAAATCATCTGCAAACTGGCCAAAGTGATGTCGAGCCACTCCTTTATAGAGCAGATGCTGGAGATAAACGATGAGATCTGTCGAATGAGTCTCTGACAGCGACCGACAAATGGCCGCCACGACAAGATGGCGGACGGAAAGAACGATGGCGTCGATAACAAGCTATAGAACGCCGATTATTCTAAATTTATTTTTTTTTCTTATTCATAAAATCAATTTATGTGTTCTGTAAAGATTTATATACTTATTAAAAAAATATGGGTGACGGTACATTTACATTACATTTTTGCTTGTAGACGGATAAGTTTTTATAATTTTCAATCTGTTTTTTTTTTCATTCACTGACAATTTACTCAAATATTCTTTAAAACGATGCATTATACTTATTACTTTTATACACATGGATATTTATAAATAAAAAAAAAATGATGAAATCGATTGACTGTTTTATTTCTAACGATCACACACGAATGATAAGAGATATTGGTTCTTTTAATTCTAACATCAAAATATTACATCTAAAAATTAATCTAAAGATCAATTAAGTAAAAGCACTTATTCATAAACACATAAATGAAGAAAATCAGAATGACATTGTGAAACAGTTAAAATTTGTTTTAAGGATTGGAACTTAGAAGCCGAACATCACAGGGCCTAAAATTGGAGACACACACGTTCATCTGGAATGTTCCAAAAACGCGCTCAAAACTGTCTCTTAGTAGTCTAGATTCAAAAATAGATTTAAAAAAATGAAATAAGTGCTTTCACAATTAAATTTAACTACGCTATATAATTACGAAGAAATGGAATTTAAAATAACAAATAAATCATTAAATAATTATCTCATTGGAGGTACGAGCGATCGTTTCGTCCAGCACCAATGCAATTTGTGCTTTGTCCCCTAAATGACAGATGTCAAATGAAAACAAAATTTGTATCGAGTGGAAGCGAGACAGTAACAGATGTATAAACAGGTGGGAGTGAGATAGAACAGTGTAATAAAACAGTCCAATGACGTTTTATATATTTTAGTTATTGGTAAACAAGTTTAGACATTAGGAAATGATTTTTTTAAACTTTATATCTGTCCTTTATTCTAGACGCGATTATTTAAGGACTTTGTGAAAAATTATACTCTATTGAATATTAGTAATGATACCCTACATTTAAACTATAGGAAGTCTGACACAAAAATTTACAACAACAATAACCCATTACAAACAACGAGAAAAGTTATTAATAGTTATATAAGACAATAGATACATTAAAATTAATTTCCTTTCTCAAAATTACCTACATTTTAATTACTATACTGTTCTTAATGGTAAAAGTAATTTACACAGCGTCTGTTGAGTGATTTAATGAACTGTTTCAACAGTAAATCTTTACTTATAGCTCTTTTTAATTCCTTTGAAATAGTCGTAATTTATGTACGACATTAAAAAAAGTATAGTGTCTACATTAACTATTGATGGCAAACACAATAGACGCAGCATTATAACAGGTATCAAGGGAGTGCCTGTAAACAAGACTAAAATAGTGAGGATAAATAACCTTTTAAAATCTTTCAATTCACTAAAGAGTTACAGAAATAACCCCCAAAAACCAAAATCCTCTAAGAATCAGAGTACCTTATCCGGTAACCCAATCGTACGATTAAAATTTTTCTAAGCTTAAATCTTTATTACTAAGTAATTTAAACAAGTAAAACTTACGTCGGTTGAAATACAATCAAAATCTTATGTTTTACTTAATTAAATTGAAGAAAAAAATGTACATAGACAAATTCTTGTTTGAGATATAGATAAATACGTTTTAAGTTACCATACTTTTGATTTTGTTTATAAATTTCGTATCTCGTATTTTTATTCTCTCGTCAAATAATCTAATTTTAAATATAGAAAAAAATCCAAAAATACAGTACGGCTAAAACAACGATATCATTCTAGACTTTAGGTATACAATTACATGAATAAAAATAACTCGTATATATACGTCGAAAACTTAAAAACATCATCACAATTTTGACAGATGATAAATATGGAGGATATTTGTGGTTGATTAAAAAATACATTGCAGATAATTTAAAAACATGAGAGCTAAGTCCAATCCGAGAGCAGGAACAATTTTTTACTTATTCATATATTAAAACATTGCTTATTTTGAACATGCATTTGAATATATTAAAATCTCTGGATATATAACATTTCTTTAGCGTTTTTGACAAACGTCAAACTGACAGAGCACAGTTATATTATTTGCATAGTGCAAGGACTACTGGCCTTTTGGCACACATAATTTTAATTTATTATTCCGAGATATATTTTATCCTTGTAGTAGTAATGTTTGTAAATTATATGCGTATCTTCTTTGTACGATTGTCTCTTATCCAATTAGTATAGAATTATTAGTTTTACTCTTTCCAAGTTTATCGCTTGATTGCAGTTCTCAACATTTTTGCATCGAGTTTTCCTATAACTTTAAATTGCTTGCCATTTAACAGTAATAACTTGTCCATTATCACAAAATGTACTGCTAGAAATATTACTTCGCTTAAAGTTTCAGCTGGATATTTTGAAAGTTAAAAAAACGGATGGTTCAATCGAAATTTAGAAAAAAGTTTTTATACATTTACCCTCGGGACAAACACCTTCTAATCTAATGGTTTATTCAAGTGATTTTTTCTAAAATTAATCCCCATATCACGAAGTCCTATAATTAACTACACTATCGCTACTCAAGCAATTTTAAAATTAAACACAGATATATTAAAATTTCACATAAACCATATTTTACAATAGATTAAAATGTTTGTAATCATTATTATATGTTACATAGACTTTTGTCTTATGACAAAGATTTTTTGTTTTAAAATTAATTTAATATTTCACTACTAACATTCATCTTTTTAATAAGCCCAAATTAATAGCGAGAGCCAAATGTACGCTTCACTAAAATTGATACCCATATTTTGTTATCAACGAATGAGACACCATGGACTACGTTAAAAAAAAACTTTTAAATACGCGATCACCCTGTCTTTTAAATGTTTGAAGAGCAGGTATTTGACCAAATAAAAACTATATTTCAGCTGCTTAAAATATAAAATAATAAAATTAATCAAGATTACACAAGCAACTTATGAATACTGGATCAAAATAATGTGTTCAATTTTATTAAATCTCATGGACAAATTATATCAAATAACAACTATCACATCGCTGTTCTCTCTAAAGAGCGTAACCAGGTAAGGGTAAGGCTGATGGGATTTATGTCTAAACTCTGTTATTAGTTATCATTGTTAAAAGTTCAATGACGTCGAATTTCTGTAGGATATTGAATCTTAGCCCCTTTAACTCAAGCCAGAAGGGAGGCTGCTTCATGGTAGTCGTATTAGAAAGTAGGGGGCTGTAGCCCTCTTTGTCTAAACTCTAGTTTCACTTTGCTCTTCTTCCCCCAAAACATAAACTAAATACCTGGTAACGCTTTTCACGTCTAATTTCATAGACAACTGTAATGGAACGTGTGGGGAGAACAAAATATTTACACCTTATAGCAGCAATATATTTAAAAGATTGTGACAATTCTTAGATCAAATTGAAATGAAGCCAATTACAAAAGTGGATTTCTTCTTTAATAGATTACGATAATAATAATTAAATGACATAATTTAGTCGCTTATCTTCGATCGTCCCGGAAGGCGAGGTAAAGGGAGGGCGGAGGGAAAGTATCAGGAACGGGAGAGAAGAGAGAAGGATCGTTAAGGGAAGGGATTTGGAAGGATTCTTAAGGGAAGGGAGAGGTAAGGATCGTTAAGGCAAGGGATTGGGAAGGATCGTTAAGGGAAGTGAGAGGTAAGGATCGTTATGGGACAGGAAAGGAGAGGAAGGAATCGTTAACAGGAGAGAAAGAGGTAATTAGTGGTCGTGAGGCGCGTGTCGGTGCGATTTGTGGTGCTTGGGGCGGTGTCGTTGCGGGTGATGTCCGCCGTACACTTCGCGCACGCCCGAACTGAACCACAGATAATAGAGGATTCTTAAATATCAATGTCATTATATACACAATAATAAACATATTCTTTGTTGAGATCGACGTTATTAATCTTTATCCGTTAGTATACACATCGTTTGGTAATAAAGGAAAACATCATGAGAAAAGCTGGACGCTAGAGAGATTTTCGGTTGTCCCACCATCATGTAACTAGTTAATACGATAACAACAGATTTCTCGGCGTTTGTTATCGCTAAAAGTCGTAAACATTACCAAGAAAAATAAAATGTAGTACTGACATGCATTCTGTAAGAACTTAACGCAATAATGGAAGAGAAAGCATACAACATTACAATTTATATAATACATCGTATTCAAACACAATATTTACAGCTTCAAATAATAAGCAAAATAAATAGAAATTCTTCATATATACCAATGATAAAAGTAAATGACACAAACAAAAAGTATATTATAAGATTTGCATAAAAAAGTATTAATAACCAGTCCCAATGTATTTTAATGCTAGTGTTTCCATAACCAGGTAAATGTTGGATGGTTATGTGAGGGAGCTGTGCTCCGTGAGTGGTGGACGCAGTTACGTGGGAAGTTTATGAATAACGGGGAACGTGACTTCATTAGAAGGGAGCTTTGAGGGAGAACTCAGTTATGTGAAAGGGTAAATAAGTAAGGGGGAGTAGCTTTGAGGGGAATTATGTGTGGGAAAGGTAAATGAGTAAAGGGGAACGTGGCTTTGTTAGGGGGAGCTTTGTGAAGAGAACTTAGTTATGTGGAAGAGTAAATGAGTACGGGGGAACGTGGTTTCGTTAAGAGGGAGCTTTGTGGGGAGAACTCAGTTAAGCAGAAGGGTAAACGAGTAAGGGGATCGTAGCTTTGTTAGGAGGGACCTTTGATGTGTGTAGGGAAGATGTTTACCTGGCAGGTAGTGTGAGGGGGCTGGCGGCGGAACGGATGGGGCGGCGCCCGCTCGGACGAGACTGTCTCCTGGCGCTGCTCGCCTGGCTACTTGAACTGCAATTTATACACCGTGCCACCAAAATGTCTGGTAGATTTACCGTCTTCCGGGACCATAATAGAGTGGGAGGAGGAGTGTGTGGATGCATCGGATTAATTGATCTCATACAAGACGAATATACCACCAGAAATCACTCTCGAATCGGTTGCTATACTTCGTAGATGAATTGGGACGGCTCGTGTATAGCCAAATTTTGTGTAAACATACCACTGCAGACATTAATACACCAACTCAAGAACTGGTGCTTTGTAACAGATAAAGTTGAAGCGTTTGTGTTTTAAAACTCCAGCTTTGCAAACTCGTACTGTATTTTATAACAACAATGTGCATATCAAAAATCTGTATGGGTCTTGTATGGATGTATTCATTGTGGATAATATATTGATATCCAAAATAATATACTGATAGAAAACTAGCGATCCTAACAAGATTGTGGAAGGATTCTTTCCCTTCAATGAAAAACTGAAATGATCGCAAGTTTTGTTTCATTAGAAATGTTACCTCAGCCTTTAGGTACATTATGAAAATATAATAAAACTTTACTTAGTATGACCCGGCATAAACGGTTTTAAAAATATTATATACGAATATATGTGTAATTTCAATCCAACTATTTAGCAAAGTATAGAATAAGTACATATAATAAGTCCATCCAAATTAAGTCATGTGAATTAAAGATAAACATGTGTAATACATTAAGTAAACAAAAAATAAAGCTCAAAATAAAATGAATACTCTAGTGACACAGACATGCGACCTTCTACACTTGCACCTACAAAGCGTGTAAATATCTGAATGCACTAGTGAATATTGTTCGCAGGCAAAATATCTAGAATGTACTATAAAACTATCCACATTTGAATTAATATAAAGTATTTCATGAAAATCTCACGTGATTGTCACAATACAGGAAATGTACAGTATGATAGATAGTGAAAAGCTTTATGAAATCCGACACAACCTAACCAGAGTTCTATTTCACCTAAAACACATTGTTTCTCAAAGAAAATAAAGATTATAGAATATAAGCATTTTTTATACCTTTATACCTCCATTTTTTTTTTTCTTATATTTTACATATTTTGCCTTCATAATACTTTTGATTTTGTTGAAAGAGAATAGGTTATTGCATCAAGCTCGTCAATGTATAAAGTAAAGAGTGCAATATTCATTTATACAAAGTGACTGAAAAATATTTTAAAAATATCTTGGTTAACCTTATTTAGTTAATAGTTTAAAAATAAAATAGTCACGTACAAATGGTACAATCGTTTTATTAAAAGACAGCGTAAATAGTATAGAAAGTAACTAAAACATGAGTGTCCTTAACCGTCTAAATATTTTTACAGTGATATAAAATTAAAATTACATAAAGGTCAACAGTAGCCTTCATAAAAATTGAAAATTTAGGGTGTTTTCCTCTTTCTTATAACTTTAAATGACTGTCTGACATACTGTACATTTAGATTGCTGTTGGTATATTGTGTGTTTGGAGTGAATTATGTGTGTTGCCAAACACACAGTTTACAATAAGTCTGCTACTTTAGAGGTAACATTGTATATCTGTGGTTGAACAAGGGTGGAACATTCTAGAGGTTCTTGTATTCTTATAGTATTTGTCATGTCATACTGTACATTTACTGTATAGGTAAGATGAGATGAGGATATTCACTCACTTGGGTACTGGCGGCGCTGGCAGAGCCAGTCGCGGTGCCTCGCGATGCGGAGCCGCGCATATAGCTGCGCGGGACCTCTGTGATCCGTTTATGCCAACTTTCTCTTGAAATTCCCTGAAAACCAGCCCATTAAATCCATATTTAGTCGAACCCTTCAGTGTCTGTTAAAATTCGACAGGATGGTCAATCAAAGTCAAAAATATTTTATTCGATTAAGGCCCTAACAAATCGGTTTTAACGTGAAAACCACCAGCGGTTAGAAGAAACAACCCAGTCATTGTGAAGAACTGGTAAGAGACTCAATCGGGTTTATCTTTTAACAAAGATATATATAAAACACGTTAAACGGTACGTTATATCTTGTGGGAGGCTAATGGATCGGCTTGCCCGGAGTCGTGCCACCCTCTCACAGTAAACCGACGTAAAGTAACAATGCTTGCATTGGTGCGTTGCGTTCGGTCAGTAAGAGCGCCGGAGGCCCACCTTCTCCTTACCTCTCTCCTCCTACTCCCCTCTATTCCCGAACACAAGCTGGCAACGCACTTGCTATTCCCTTGGTGTTACTGGTGCTTATGGACGGTGGTGATCAATTAACACCAGGGGACCCATAGTTGGTTTACCTCCCATGATATATAAAAAAAAAAACAATTATTTTGTGGATGCAAAGAGTAAATTCCAGACATCACCATCGTTCTCATATTAATTCACTCTATAATAGCCTTTTGACACCAAAACCCACTTGACGGCTATAGCCTATAACCATTCTCGATGAATGAGATATATAACACTGAAAGAATTATTCAAATCGGACCAGTAGTTCCTGAGATTACCCTCTACAACGTCACAACATCACAAACTCACAAACTTTACCTCTTTATAATATTATATAGTATAGATAAAAACAAGAGTGAAGCCGGAAGTAAAAACTAGTTTTTTTTGCGAAAAGCAAGAGATGAAATATATAGTAAAATACTTAAAATTTTAACGATTAAACGTCCGATGGCGAATCGCTAACAAGAATAATCATGATTCTATTTGTGTTTTCTCTCATCCGAGATCGTTATTCTATCGAGATGCTTACGTTTGCAAATACAACGGCGCTTGATGTGCGAACGTTTTAGCACTCGTCCGTAAACTCTATTAAGACTTCTCCCGTCGAAGGTCATTTTTGTTTATTTTGCCTTAGCGAAACGATTTTTATAGCAAGTAAACGTAACAGCTATCTCAGTGATATATAATATCATCACGCTAAGACCAATGGGAGCGGAGCACAGGTGAAAAACGTTTCAAAATCGGGATGTTTTTTCCTTTTGAGAACGCGAACGAAGTCGCGGACAGAGGCTAATATAACAATAAATTTGAACTAACCCTTAGGAATATTTTTTTTTTTTGCATAGGATATCTGTACTACTAATTTCTACACTTTAGTAGTAAGATAATTACCTAATATAGATAAAATTACTACAACTACTTATGGGTCCAGTATTAAAATGTCAACTAGAAATTCGGTCAAATAACAATTTTGACTGACGATAATATTTAACAATCGTTTAATAGACAGATAGTATTTACTTGATGTATTTTATGTTATTCATAATTATAATAATGTATTTATTATATTAATAATCTTGTGTTATCTGATTATATTTTTCGTAATATTGGTGGCATTTTAAGTCACATAGTTCGGCTATTGTGCATAACTGAATAGGAAGTGACACTACGGAGCATGAATTTTGAGATGATATAAATACTCCATGGAAAGTTTTTACAAGGGAACCGCCATCTTGTTAGAGCATTGAAACATATCACAAGAAACTTCTTATATTATTACCTATTTGAAAACGCAAGTAATAATTTAGAAGAGTAGTTGTCAAAAAAAAGTATTTATTTGACTCTATATTTTGTAGTAATGGTGTTTTACGTAACATAATTCGGTTATTGTGCATAAGTAGATGAGAGATTATATCATGGAACATAATTTCTGACATGCCTCAAAAGCGCCCTGGAAAGTTCTAACACGAGAATAAAAAAAAATCATTTTCTTGACTCTATATTTTTTAAATACTGATGGTGTTTTACGTAACATAATTCGGTTATTGCGCATAAGTCGATGGAAAATAATATAATGGAACTTAAGTTCTGAGATGCCTCAAAAACTCACTGAAAAGAAGTTAGAAACAAGGGAATAAAAAAAAGTATTTACTTATCAAAATTTTCGGCCTCTTCCTCGTCGAGATTGATAAACTCTTGGTGTTCTTCAGCATCACCGGTGTATACGTTTTGTTTGCGTTCAATCAGATGCGCCCTTTCTCCAATATGATGACCTAATGAAAACACGACGCTCGATAGGAATTATCCATTGATCACGTGAGGTGTTTTTAAGGAAAGTTTACCTCTCCCCCCCAAACCATTATTTTTTAACATGGGCAAATCCCTAGATACCCATTCTGCTGGGCAGCTGAGGATGTGTTATGGTCCCATTCGTTTATAAAAAAACCCTACCACCATGCCATGGTTTGATCACGATCTTTTCTTTCACCGAAAGCTCTGAATCATTAGCTAGGATTCGAACCTACGTCGTTGACACGGTGCCTGAACACGCTAATCAATGGACCAGCATGGCTTCAAAATCCTTAAAAAAAAATTGTTACCACATAGCAATAATTTTGTTGTAAAATGGATGGAAATGTATGGTTGGCAACACGCACGCGTTGTTTCAACTTCCTTATCAGCAGTATTTATCACTAAACTACTTATAGAATTGTGGTTAGCAATCTAAATTCCAGTGACCATTTCTTTTATTGTTTTGATGTGAACCTTCTCATGGGAGGCAGGCACGTATACAGAGGGGGATAGTTGGGATTAATCCCTACCCCTTCCCCCCAAAAACTGACGTTACATAAAATAAACGAGATCATAACCACTGAAGCACAGTTCACATAACAGACAGTTGGGAAACTTCCTATAAACGCTCGCACCGGAACACTCACACAAACATGCGCATCGACACGACCCCTAAGCGAACCTTGCGATGCTCTCCATAGAATTCCTTTCAAAACTTCTCATCGATGCGCGTGTTTTTTTTTTTCACTTTATTTTTGGCAATCAATCTTTCAGATTATTACTGCCATTGTCGAGTAATCAAGCGTCGTGCGATCACTTCAATATTAAGCGTCGTGTGAGTCAATATTCTAACATGATGGTGGATCCCTTGTTAGAACCTTCCTGGGAGTATTTGTGGCATCTTAGAATTTCATGCTCCGTGATATTATTTTCCATTCACTTCACTTATGCACAATAAACTAACAATATTACGTAAAACTCCACCAAATTTACAAAATATTGAGTCCTATAACACAAGATTATGAATAAAATATAAAATCCACTACATGACAGACTAAAATCCCGCCAAAAACTCAATGCGCGTGTTTGTGTGAGTGTACCGTTTTCGAGCGTTTGTCGTACTGTGTCTCATATTTATGCAGTGACTGAAGTGAAGTACGAAAGAGATATACACTAAAACAAAACATCTTAGTACAGTGATTACAGATTTTTTTAAAGACTTTCACATGGTTGTTTCTTTGTTTGTCCCCTTTCGAACCAAAAGTTTGGACACGCCCCTGATGAGAGGGCTTTAAAGTTCTGATCCGCAACCTTTTCGTGTGACAAAAAGTGGTGAGGGTAAATAGCCGACACAGGCTAGAGTGTTGAAAATACCGGTTCTCGTTTGATCACTGAAGTTAAAAAACGTCGCACGCGGTCAGTACATGGATGGGTGACCGCCTGAGATCACCGCGTCACGTTAGCTCTTCGTTGTAACTTTTATAATAATGATGTTTCTGTTTATGATAAATATTGTGAAAGTCAGCATTTAAGTTCGCATACCTGTGACTTTTAAACGAATCGACTTACCGGAAAATCATTAAGACCTTTTTTGGACGTACTTCAAATTCCTAAAAGAATATCTATTTATTGATTTCTACAACACGCTAATTTGTTATAACGCAATAAGATTCCAAGTTATTTTTTTTGTGATTTATATGGCAAATCACAAATCACGAAGAGGCACCTCTTAGTATTAAATAGCCAAAACTTCAATTCGATCTCTTTTTCATAATTTTGCACGATCCTTTCAAGGTAACTAAAGAAAAGAACAATAGTTTTATTCTTTGCCCAGCCTAATGAATATCGTTTATGAAAACCTTTAAAATCGACCACTTAATACACATTTAAAAGAATATAATGTATAAAACACAATTCTTCTAATCGTAAACTTACGTACCTACTTCGAGTTTGACTATTCAACAGTTTTTATTCCAACGAACGTAAACATTACACCGCTATCTCCGTTTACATTCCAAGCTTATTACACAATCAACCTATACGAAGTAGATGCAAAAAAGCGAAAAAACTCCGCTTCAATTATAAAGCTATTAAAAAAAAACAAACATTGTAAGAACAACCCGAATTTGGGCGGTTAATATACAATTTACAATATACAAACTAGTAAACATCGAGTCTGTATTCGAGCAGCCAAGTAAATTATAGTTCATATGTTTTACAAAACGAGAAAAAATAAAAAAAATATCTTAGGCACATATTGTAGTAAAAAAAAAACATGAAACTATACATATATAAGTGCGAGTCACAAATTATGAAACTTTATCATCGAATGCAAAAAGTCCCAGCCGAATGACGCAACCTTTCACACCAACGTATGATTCAATTAACCAGGATAATTCACGAATATGTAATCATTGACAATATGTCGTCGTGATATTTGGTAAATGTCTTCCAACAAGGGAAAATTAATTTGAATTTCACACTGGTTATAATTATTTTACATTTTTTAGTGTAACAAAACAATACAACGAAGCTGACGATGATCCTTATAACGTTAAAATAGAACTAAATTTTTATACCTATCGATTCCTCAATATTATTATAAAACAAACTTTGTTTAATGTACGTATCTATTAATCACAGGAATCTAACAAATCACATCTAATAGTCCACCCACAATACACCACAACTATACTCATGTTAAAATAAACAAATATTTGTAAAAAAATCCCACAGAGGACGTGTATAATTAAGATATTATTCATTCAATATAGTTCGTAATTCGTTTTTTTTTTGTCATCTATTAATGTCATGCATGCCTTTGATTGTAATTATTACACTTAATTTTATTTTATAAGTGACCATATGTAATTTTAACTATGTGTAATATTTATGTTGGTGCGCTAAATATATAAAATATAAAATAAAATAAAAAATAATTTACCTATAGAAAACGTCTAAAAAGCAACTTGCTCATAGATGACATGTAAAATCTAAATTACTACTAGTTTACATGTAAAATGCAAGTTGTCTATAGACGACATGTAAAATCCAAGTTACCCATAGATAATATGTAAAATACAAGTTGCCTATAGGTATATGACATATAAAATCAAGTTGTCCATAAATAACATGTAGAATATAGGTTGCCTATAGATGACATGTAAAATCCAAGTTACTCCTAGATTTCATACAAAATCGAAGTTACCCATAGATAATATGTAAAATACAAGTTGCCTATAGATGACATGTAAAATGCAAATTACACATTGATTACATGTAAAATCCAAGTTGCCTGTAGATGACATGTAAAGTTCAAATTGTCAAAAAACGATATTTAGAGAAGAATATTTGTGACGTATGTTTATATGCTACAGGTGCTTATTTTGGGGTTCATTGGAAGTTAGAATATTCTGAAGATTTATTTATTTTCAGCTTTGCTATTATTTAAGACAAATAACTATTGACTAGTAAGCACAATTGATGTGTCCTGGAAGGAGATACTGCATAATACAATAGGTTTATAGTATTGTCTCTATCATACCCATAACCATTGTTGCAACAGTGTGAAGCTATAGTAAAAATAAACACCTAAATTTAAATTCAAAACATACCTATTGCCATTTTTTTGGTGCCGGTACGTGAATCTTGCAATGTCTTGCGAGTTTCCTTGACTCCGTTTGGCCCAACTTGAGTGCTGCTGGATGTACTAAAAACCTGCAAAAGAAGAACATATTTTAATAAAATTAGATACATACCATAAACTTAACACTGGTGATACATTTGTAGACCAAGAATATACGTGACAATAAGCTGAAACCAAAAACATTTGTTATATTCCAAAAACTAACAGACTAAATCAATTATTTCAATAAAGAATTAAGAAGGTGAAGAAGAAAAAAATAATTACAAGAAGAATTAGAACTTATTAAAAGAAAACATAGAAACAACATCTGAAAAGCATACTTTACCCTATACAAATACCAGCATTTACATGTCACATAATATTCAGGTTATTTAGCTGAATCAATGTTTAGAATCTCAAAAATGTGAGTATAAACACAAATGCCATGATAGCAGTTTTGGAGTGATTCTTATGTTAATGTTAGCATGAAGCTCTTAGAATTATGTTTAAAAATTATGGAAAAATATTGTTCGAATGTAGGATATAATCAATTCAATTTAAACCCTTTGTAGATAAAAATACTAACACTGGTTCGGAAAACAGACCGATCACTGAGAAGAGCCTACATGAAGCTCCAATCGTGTTACATTTGTATAACTGGCTTCTACCCGCAACTTCGTTCTACCACGCGTCGCTATTCTGACATAAAACGAGCAAATGCAAAACGCTCGGTCACGCTTACTAGCATATCATCACGTGATATTATAAGTTAATCTCCTGTCAAAAAATACTGCCTGATGCACCTAAAGAAGTTTTCACTTCATAAAATGTTAAACAAGATATGTATTAATATTATATATATAGACACGCCGCTACACTACGCGTTGCTAGACTGACGCAAGTTCAATACTGTCGCTCACACGAAATGTCTAACTTTTTAACCTGTCTAATAAACGCTTAATGCGCTTAAAAAAGTTTTCACTTCAAAAATTATAAAAGTTTCCTTTTCTATTACTCTCAAATTAATGACAAAGTATGATTTATGCTAACAAATACACTTTGGAGCTACTTACATTCCTTGACTTATCATGTTACAAACTACTGATACATAACTCTTTGTTTATGGATAGAACTACATATTATGAATTGTATTCATTATAGGTTATTCCAAATTGGATTTTCTCTATATTAACTCATTCCCATGATTCATTTATTAAAGCCTAGCAAATAACCAACTTAGGATTCAATTTAAAATGAAAGTATTACTATTTGTATCTACAATGGATTGAAAGGTTTCTTTGTATATCTACAGGTTTGCAGAGAAAACAATTTAAAGAATTAATAAATGATCTTTGAATGGATGAATGGCGAATCATTTTACTGATTCAAAAATAACATTAAATTTTTGAAACTAGTAATGAAATAAACTTTTAACAATTAACTACTTCAGTTTAAAAAAGACCTTGCTTGCACAGGAAAAGTTAAAATCTGTGGATTTTAAAGGATAAAGGATACTCCTTGAAGGAACGAAACATGTCTATATAACAACAGTATCAATCGATAACTAACAACAGGTTCAATCATCTGTCCCTTCCACTCCCATTTGTGTAATATGTAATAGTCTCACTTAGACCTGGCAGTATCTAATCAATTGTGGAACAGAGTGTATAGTAATGTTCATTTAAATACTTAATGATGGATTTCCACAAAGTAACATCTTCCTCCATAAATAGGTTCAAAATAACAAAAAAACAAGCAGCATAACTGCTGATGAGTCTATATTACATACATCCATATAACAACAGTTCTATGGTCAGTCAATGAAACTGTATTATTTCTAAGAACTGATGTAGGAACAGTTTCTGTAATAGGTATGCATGTATAAAGTAGCATTTCTCAAATACTTCAGACATGAACACTCCTAAAAATATGTTTTTTTTTTTAACCGACGAAAAAAACGGAGGAGGTTCTCAATTCGTCGCGTATATTTTTTTTTTTTTTTTTATGTATGATCACGCATAACTTTTTACAGTATAGTCCGATTTTAAAAATTCTTTTTTTATTGGAAAGGGTATACTCCGAAGTTGGTCCCATTTAAATTTGGGAAAAAAAATTCAACCCTAAGGGTATGAAAATCAAGAATGATTGATTATTCACGCACTGATTATGTCTATGACCGCGCATATCTCTAGACAGAATAGTCCGAGTTGAATTATTATCCTTTGATTTGAAAGAGTATACCCAGAAGTTGATCCCATATACATGTAAACATGAAAATAGCAACCCCAAGGGTAAGAAAACCGGGCATGATTTATAATTCAGCTTCTGAGTTGTGTATTACAAATAAATTAAGCTTGTAGTAATTAGTAAGATCATAGCCACACAAAATTATAAAATAAAAACTTTTTAACAAAAAATTAAACCGCCGAAAAAACTGAAAAGCAAAAAATAATAAACCTTTTACTTTATTCATCTCAATAACTAAGTTCTTAAACTAATGTAAGTATACCTAAGAAATTTTGAGTCGGCGCCAAACAACCAATGAACAAAGATCATTAGATTACTTAAATTCACAAAAAAAAAACAAATCAAATTAAAAACACAATGTGAGATCTCCAGCGGTAACGTGTGTGCCCGTTCGGGTTGCTTCGTAAGCGTTCGGCATGCAAGGGGTGTGTCACGCTGCGCCGCCGCCGCGCATCACGCTTTACGTAATTAATTAATTTGCTTGATTGGCGCCGACTTAAAATTTCTTAAGTATACTTACATTAGTTTAAGAACTTAGTTATTGAGATGAATAAAGTAAAAGGTTTATTATTTTTTGCTTTTCAGTTTTTTCGGCGGTTTAATTTTTTGTTATTTTATCATAGGAGGCAAACAAATAGATGGGTCACCTGATGTTAGGTGATCACCCCGTCCATAGACACTTGCAACAACCAGGGGAGTCACAAGTGCGTTGCCAGTCTGTGTTTGGGAGGAGGGCGGGGGGGACAGGAAGGGAAGGAGGAAGGGAAGGGTACGTGGGTCTCCGGCTCTCTCACTGACCGAACGAAATGCAACAATGTAAGAACTGTTACTTCACATCGGTTTTCTGTGAGAGGGTGGTGCTTCCCCGGACGAGCCGACCCATTCGTACTGAAAACAATAATAGCTTCAGCTTGGCTCTACCACTATATGTGTGGTATAGCATCTGTGTTATATTTATTAATGGTTTATTTTATATGATAGGAAGCAAACAAACAGGTGGGTCACCTAAGTAATCACCACCATCCACAGACACTTGCAACACCAGGGGAGTTGCAAGTACGTTGCTAGCCTGTGTTGGGAGAGGGGGAAAGAGAAAGTGAAGAGAAGGGGTGGGCCTTCGGTGCTCTCACTGACCAAACAAAACGCAACAATGCAGGCACAGTTACTTCATGTCGGTTTTCAGTGAGAGGGTGACACTAACCCAGTCAAGCCGACCCATTCATACTGAAACCAGTAATAGCTTCAACTTCACTCTACCAACTGAATATATTCTAAAAGGAGCTGATACAATACTGTTGGTTGTTCAAAAAGATAAATAGCCCATAACATTCTATAATAATTCAAGAACAAGTACTTTTTACATGATTTAGACTCAAAGGGGCTGTATTTTCATTATAAATGTATAGAAAATTATCACTGCCTGATATAAATATTGAAATGTTTACCTGAGGACTTCCATTTGGTCCACTGGACATGATAACCGTGCTACTGCTGTAAGAGCTGCCCGCTCTCATGTGGCCACCATCTAAATCTGCTGGTTTTATAGAAAATCATCATAGAATCATCATTACAAATATTATAATAGGATTATACTACCGTCATCATCATTATAGTATCAATACATGCAGAATTGGTCATAATTCACTATTAAAATAATATCTGATCTTTATGATGAATTTACATAGATATTTATATTATTTCATTTGGTTTGTAGAAAAATAAGTAACCCACTTTAAGAATTTACCAATAGTTTTAACTCAAAATTAGTGAACATTGCTTGTCTTACAAAGCTTATATATTGTTTACATGATTACAAAAACTATTCTATCATATATCACCCTACTTCTACATTGAATTTTACCTCTTTGGGTATTGAATTTCAGCATAATTTATACTGCTATAAAAAGGTAAAATTTGTGAGTTTGTGACATTGTAGGGGTTACCCCCTAATCTCAGAAACTACTGGTCTGATTTGAAAAATTCTTTCAATGTTATATAGTTCAATCATCGAGGATGGTTATAGGCTATATATCATTATGCTAAGACCAATAGGAGCGGAGCACTAATGAAGAAAGTTTAAAAATCGTGGTTTTAACTCTTGAGAGCTTCCACTGTGTGTTTATGTTAGCCCAAAGTAATTATTCCACGCAAACAAAGTCACGGGCAGAGGCTAGTTGATATGAAAGATTAGTTATGGAAAATGCATCAGACATTTTATAGTTCATGGTTTCGAACAGTACAGAAGTTAGGATAATGTCCTATTAGGATAACAGATTATTTATTTTATGAGCCTACTTCTTAAGGGCAATTCTAATAAAATTCTTGCATTTTATTAAAGCATGAACATAAAAGTACTCACCTCTAAATAATCGATTTAATGATGGCATTTGTGGCGGCATGAAAGGCATGAGAGCACCACCGTGATGAGATCCAGTCAACGCCAACGGCCCTTCGCCTCCAAACATACCGAACGGGTCGGAGAACAGCGAATTCATCATGTTATTCATTTGACGCATATGCCTCATGTGTGGACTGTCGAAAATTATTAAATTTATGCATTTGAATAATTATCTATGCATAAACGTCAGGTTTGGGAAGATTCCTAAATGTAAAAAAGAAACACCGTAGCCATTTTTGACATGTAATTAACAATGCAGTTCAATTTACAAATACTATTAACAAATATATCAATAGCTTCAATTGAATAACTATACAGAAATTAAATAAAAACCATGTGGAGTTAGCTTACCCAAAAAACGGATCGTCTTCGCCATCTGAAATCAAAGATCCAAAGAGAGACATATTTCACCCTTATTCAATTATCAACGAGGAATTTCAGATAATGATCAACAGAATATAAAACACAACTATCACAATTATTCAAGCTTTATTTTGTTGGGTGAATTACGTCGAAAACTCCAGCAATTATCACACTCCACATTCGTTCGAGTTTCGATTCAACGACAATCGTAGACACAGAGTACCTTATATAAATAGAGGTCGCACTCGTTATTTTCAATCAGCGCCTCTATAATACGAGTCCCGAACTAATTTCTGTTGGTATAGATGTACATATATAGTTATGTATGCATAAAGGGATACTGTGTAAATCGTATACAAGGTTTTGATCATTTTTATTTGTATTGAATATATTCATCGAAAAGCAAATCTAAATCCAAGTGTATGTAGGAGTAAATGTTTATAAGTAGGTCCGCAAATAGATAGAATTCTTTGTGGGAGGCAAAAAATTTAAGGGAGCACTTTTATGTAACAGAAACAAAGTGAATGAAAACAAATATTTGAAAGTTGTCAGTTTGAAATGTCAAAAGTAGTTGTCGTCCACCATGTATTGTTATCAAACTTGTCAAAAAAAAATTACTTAAAGTGTCATCTACAGAGCGGACCGATAACCAAAAATGGCGAGGATTTTCCATACAAATCCGATTCTAAGAAGTGAAAACAGCCTGATCGTAGACACTTGACACAGAGCAAAACAAGAACCTAATAATGTTGCCATATTTTAAATTGCAATTGCAAATTACTCTTTTTTGTTGTATAAAAAGAGTATTGAAGATATTATGCATTTAAGTAAAAAAATTGCTGTAAGATCAATACATACTAGGACAGAGACTTCAAAGAGACTCCCCACTTGGTCATAAGATTTAGGCTCATGTTATTACTAATTATATAACAAAGTTCTCTGCCACGTCAGTCTGTCTGTTCGCGATAAACTCAAAAACTACTGAACCTATTTTACAGTAGATAAAGTGATTCACGAGAAAGGGTTAAGGAGTTTTTGGCGGGATCTTAGGCTGTCATGTAGTGGATTTTATATTTTATTCATAATTTTGTGTTATTTGACTCTGTATTTTGTAAATTTGGTAGTGTTTTACGTAATATAGTTAGTTTATTGTGCATAAGTAAATGTGAAATTATTGTACTATATCGTTCATTGAAAGAAAACATTGACACTGGCAAGTGCTTTTGCGGAGCCAAAACAAGAAAAAAAAGGAAGAGAAAGGTTTAATGATATAATTTGTTTAATTTGCCAGAAAAAATCCCAGGAGAGTTCTAACACGGCCACCATTTTGTTAATTCACTGAAATTATATCAAGAAACTTGTAATATCATTACTCGCTTAACAATGGCAGTAATAGTCTATCAAATAGAAGACTGGTTGCCAAAAATAAAATAGAAGAAGAAGAAGATATAATTTGTCAAGGTTTTTTTATTACCAGGGTAAGACAGCGTCCGCCGTGCCTGTTATTTTTCCTATAAAATAGTCTACCAATAAATAATTATCAATCTGCACGCTACTAGATACATTTACATTGAAAGCTTTTTTTTTTCGGAATATAGTTTTTAATGTAGAACGCAAAAAACCAAGAACTTTTTCACTATCAAGAAATCGTTGAAATTTCATTTTTGTTAGTTATATGAAAGTTATAGAGAATAGATATAGAGTTAATTATTTATATGAAAGTAAAGGATTATTATTTTTGCTTATTTATCAAGAAAAATTGGTACTTAACAATAAGTCTTGAAAATTCTAAATGTTCATCTCTAATGTTTGACTCGGAATATACTATTTTAGTACGTAATATATGATAACGCATATTTTTATTTTTGGTCATCAATCTTACAGATTATAACTGCCATTGCGTAGTTAATAATATTACAAGCGTCCTGTGATTATTTCAATATTCTAACAAGATGTGGCGCCATTGCTAGAACTTTACGGGGAGATTTTGTAGCATCTCAGAATTTCATGCTCCGTGGTATTTTTTTCTATTCACATCACTTATGAACAATAAACTAACTATATTACGTAAAACACCACCAAGTTTAGAAAATGTAGAGTCAAATAACACAAAATTATGAATAAAATATAAAATCCACTACATGACAGACTAACTATCTTAGCTAACCTAGCTAACTATTCATATATGTATGAGTTGTTGAAACGTATATGTGTACCAAGCATATACGCCTCAACAACTCCTCCATATATTTATTATCGGAAAATTGAGAGTTTTTCAGTTCGATAAAGGAAAAAAAAGTAAACCCTTCCACCTTCATGTGTAAGCGTGTAGGCGTGCACGTGTGTGGGGGTGATCGTGTAGTGTTGTAGCGGTGATGTATATTTGTGTGTCACCGTATCGCGCAAGCAAAGCACTCAAGGGCTTCCTACCGAGAGATCGAACCTAGGCTTGAGCCGCTGCCGTGGGAGGCCTAATCGGGTGTGCGGGAGCAAAATTAACCCCCTTTTTCAATTATAGGTGTCGTATTTAGATATCTTATTTACAAAAGCGCATACCAAAAAACTTGACACATTGTGGACAAGTGTAGTAACATTGCCTGATATCTACTTAGTCTGATGAAAAACAAAAACATACTTGAAGATCTCGAATGACGAGCATATATTATAGTACCAAAAATCAAACGAGTTTACATTTACTTTGATCATTTAAGATTATAAAGTACACGTCAAGTACAAAGACATCATTGGTTAAACTCTGATTTTTTTATAACCTGGATTTTGAACATTGCGATTTTGCCCATGAAAAGACCACGCTGTCGATGTAGGATATGAAGTATAAATTATATCTTGCAAACCATTTCTGCAAGTCGTTTGCTTCATAGACAGTGCCTGGAATGAGTAAGTTGTTTTTCAAACACAAAATCAAACATAAAAACTACATGTTATAATTAGTTAAGTAGCTGATAAACAACAAACAAACTTTAGTTTTATAAATTGTATTCCCATTGAGGAAGATAATGCCGTTAAATTAACAAAATATCATTAACATATTCATCAAAAATTCATATATTACCTTTTGTGTAAGATCTTCAATAGGCTTGTTAACAAAGATATCACCATTATGGTTCATTGCATGTACTATTTTGTTCGGTATTTCACGATTTGTACTCGGATTTTGAACAGCAGTATCACCAACTCTATCAATTAGCGCTTGATTTACTGAGTTTACAGGAATGACCTTCAAATTACCCTCAGATTGACTGATACCATAATCAGATTCTTTGATATTCTGCTGCTTGTAAGACTGTGAACCCTTATATTGGTTATAGATTTGTTGAAGTTGACTCCTACTTGAAGTTTTACTTACTGCTGTCTTTTGTATTAAAGATGTTTTGCTGGCAGTTGATTTAACGTTACTATACTTCATAGGGTTAATTTTCTCGGGTACAGATTGAGGGGCTAGGGTTTGAGGAAGGTTTGGCTCTGGTGTATGATAAATTTTAGCTGGTAGCAATTCTATAGGCTGTCCTAACGTGTTATATTTGTTGTAATTTTCTTGTTTCACGGCTGATGTTGAAAGATTTTTAGAAGCGTCTGCGGGAAAAATCGGCTCTTTGATTTGCCCTTTATTAACCAATTGAGGTAATGCTGATTCCACTGTAAAATTATGTGATTCTAAATTTCCTTCATACACAGTAGGTAGAGTAGAGGGAGAAGTCACGGATCCGGTATTTGGCTCCACAATTTGCTGTTCTGTTTGTGGATATTGGATAGGTTCACTTAAAGGTCTCTGTTTACTGTTGTTGTTATGACTACTTATGGTTGTGTAGACTTGTTGTGGTTGTTGGGCGTTGTACAAATAATTATTGGGCATCGTACTATTCAAATTTTGCTCGTAAGCTTGTGCTTGTCCGGGTACAGCTGTTTGGCCTAGCTTAGTCGAATTGGATATAGCTTGGTTTGGTTGACCTTGCGCAATGCTAGCATTAGCTGTATTTGCTCCAGCTACAACGGGTTGCATCGTACCTGAATGTGAAATTGGTTCAACAGCATTGTGTAGAGGCTTGCCATTCATTATCTTTTGCATCGTGTCGATAGCAACTTTTTGCTGGTTTGCGGGATTCATTTGTATAGCTATAGACATCGGGTCAAAACTTAAATCTCCACCAACTCCCTGCATAACACCCGGAAACATCTGATTAAACTTTGCAACACCTTGAGCGTGCTGACCGTGAGGATGGTGATATGCTGTCGATTGTTGCTGAGCCACTGGTTTAACATTATTCATTTCTGTACCTGTAACCGTTGGTTGTACTTGTGCCATAGAATTAATTGCATTATTATCACCATATGTGTATTGTTGTCCATTGTTACCATTGCCTACATTCATGTCTAGGCCAGTACCAAATTGTTGCTGATTGGCATTACCAAGGGTTACAGGCGTAACGCCTGATGTTCCGTAAGGTAATTGTGACGGACTATTAACCATAGGTCCAGTTACTTGCCGATTTTTTCCACTTATATTACCTGGATTCAAGCTACCATCACCCATCATCATATTAACAATCTGAGGACCCATACCAGCCACAGGTCCCATTGCCTGGTAATTATGTAATTTATTATTTAGATTCGTAGGCATAGTACTTCCTGTAAAACCTTCTGATGGTGCATTGTAAGTACTATTTCCCGCGGTAGGTTGTACTAAAGGATTTTCATTTGTAAGTGATTTTGTAAGGCCCCTATTACTAATCATTGGGTTATTAGATACGGTATTATCAGGTGTAATAGATTTTAAATCATTATATACTTCTTGTACAACTGGCTGCATCAGGTTGCTGTTTAAATATTTGTATGTATCAGCGTACAATTCTTGCGGGTTACAGCGACCCATACAGTGTCTATTAACAGGATCCATACTCATCCCTGTTTGAGGTTCCCTAGTACGCGGAATACCATGATTGTGTTGCAAAGCGTGAGAATCACCATGTCCGCATCCCCCATAAGCTGACATGGGATTATTCATTTTACAATTGTTATAACCGGGATTTGAAAAAAGTTTGCCCATACAGCCGCTGGAAACAAAAAAAGAAATATTGCTTATAACTCTGGGAGATTTGCATCCATTTATAGTTAACCAGGATTATACAAAAACAAGCAGTAACTAATTTTGAATGAACTTTTTTCGTATTAGTCTAAAATTATACAGCTAGAAATCGTTTGTTATTAATCATACTGCAGCCTAAAATGAAACGAACTATGAGATCTTAATATCATGTTACAGTTCTGATAGATCTGGTTGAGGTACGAATCACAAAACTAATGAGCGCTATAGTGTACACATATAGTATGACGATCTTAGCTAACGTAATAAGATTACATAATTGTGAAAAAGAATAATAAACGTGATTATATCTACCAAAAAACCTGAGGATTTTTCTTTACTATAAATATTCTGTGAAAGAGTACGATATGATTTTTATGTCTATTTAACACAACTAGTAAAGGACTAGTCATGTTTTCTCGCAAATATTTTTCACCATTTAACTGAATAAACACGATTAGTAAATTAGCCTTCACAGTACGCAGTTTATAAGACAACACTTGGAGTCAATTATTTTATTTATCTCTTATAAAACCTTCTGAAGATGGTTACGCTGCCACGTACCACCACACCACATATATAAATAAGATTTTAGTCACGATGCAAATATGGGATTAAGTTAATTCCAGTTTAATCGTCGGACTGCCTGAATTGTTATTTTTTTAATGTGCGATATTGAGTTAAATGTTATCTATAATAACAAATACATTATAAATGTATACGAACCAATCAGCACTCTGTAACTGATTCACAACACTATTTAACTCGTTCAGTATTCTTTGTTTATCCAGAGCCATAATTGTTTCCCTGCCCTGAAGAAAATACTTCACACGTTATAATTTAAACATCTATTTTAGAAAAGTAATTTTCAACAAAAAAATTACATAAAATTTTAATCTTGAACGTACGACATTGAAGTTACAATAGTGTTTTGTTTTATAATGTTTTTAAATAGTAAGCGAGTTCTTAAAAACAAAAAATTTTTTTTGAAATAAACAAATCTATTTAGCACTGAAAATAAAAATATATAAATAGAATGACTGAACTATTACTGTATAATCTAATTCTGAATAAAAGTATTTGATCAAATTTTGAAATCACAAGATTTTTTGACAATCATTGAGCATTTTTATATATTATTATTGTATTGTTCGGATGAGTTTACGAACAAATTTTTCGGTTGGAAAATTGATTCATATTAATTAAATACTTTTTATCGGGATTTTCTTTTTGTTCTATTTTATTTGGCAACCAGTCTTCTAGTAGACTATTACTACCATTGTCAAGTGAGTAACGATGTTATAAGTTTCTTGGTATAATTTTAACCTGGATACTAGCTTTGGGACAGATTGGTCCCAGCGCACTTTTTTTAAAAATTTTAAATTTCCCGCCATCGGCAAAGACATTTAGTACATATACCATATGAGTCTATAAATCTATGGTCACAATAATATATTTAATTATATTCAGATTATATATGGTTTTTATATTATCATGTATTTGATATTATTTTCATAAAAATTATATCTAATTTAAAATATATTTCGTTTTTTTTTTCTTATGATCGATAAAATATTGTATATTTTCTTGAAATAAGTTTTATATGAAATAAGGAGAAAGAATAATAGTAAAGTTAATTGGCTGAAAACTATTGTTATCATATTCATTTGTCTAAATTATTCAATATTTAATTTGATATATTCATATTGTAGTAGTTTAATGTATATTTAGTTCAGTATTTAATCTAAAATATTTTTTCTAACCTAAAAGTATAAATACAATAGCTAAGTTGGACATTTCGTGGTTTAGTACAAAAATAGTTCTTAAAAATTAAATAATAATGTAATAATACATTTTGCATAATAATCGGAATTTCACATTACATCATTTATAATTATTCAAATCTTGTAATAAATCCAGTATTTTTTTAAACCTTATACTGCCAAACTGTTTGCTAACCTTTGCATCATAAGGTCTATTTTCGTTTGTATGGCGCTTAAATCTTTATGGTTTTTCACTAATACAGGTTTTAATGAACTAAAAAGTTGGTGGCCATCTTGTTAAGACTTTCCTGAAGGTTTTTGTGGCAAGTCAGAATCTATGCATCGTGCTATTATTTCCGAACCACTTCACTAGTGCACAATAACCGACCTATATTACGTAAAGCACCACCAACATTATAGAATATAGAGCCAAATAACACAAGATTATGGATAGAATATAAAGACCACTACATGACATTCCAAGATCCCGCCAAAAACTTCTATCGGGATCTTAAAACTATGTAACCGAAAACTTGTATGATGGATTTTAACAACCAGCGTTTTACATATAAGCATCCAAATTTTGCAGCAACATTTTAAGTTCTTTTAAACAGGATAACAATGATAAATATCTAATTTAATAAATTTGCAATTTTATAAATATCAGAAATATTGTTGAAAATATATGAAGCATGGAAAAATTATTCTTATGATTTACATATCCGAAGAATGTTAGTCACGACATTCAAAGTTGTTATATATAAAATTATACTAACTGAACCCAATATAAAACAACATTATTCACATATTTGTATTGAAACTGAGGAGATAAAGTACTAATTCCAAAGCACATCGATTGGTTTCCCTGACAATATGTTCTAAAATGTCATTTTTTTAATACTGTCTACATGCTGTGTTGGCTGACGAAAGCCTACAAGATCACCTAGTTGAAAAAATGCCTGCCTACAGTGCAAAGAAGTCGTATATAAAAATGAGATTGTAACGCTAAATTATCACCATGGTACAACTGTTTCGCTGGGGCGTTTTCAGCACTGAAACAGTCAACCTCCTCATTTAGATGAGGAGGACAAATGAGGAGGCATTTAGACGTTCGGTTTCCTTATTGAACATATCTCACATTCTGTAATGCCTCAAATTCATCCTCGGTGCTCATTAGAATATACTTTTTGTGTAATGACTATCACTAAGAAAGCCGTAGTCTATTGTAAAATTTTTACCCAAGTTGTTATCCATGTAAACTATAAAATTAAATAAATATAGAAAATACCCGGTTACCTTGGCTTGCCCTGTTGTCTTTTACCAGTATTCTACCAGTACAGTGCCAATAGACGTGAAACCAGGCCATTTTAATAATTTACATATTATGAAGTTAAAGTAATTCAGACTAAATCGATTTAAAAACTCACAAAAGAACATTGTTATTGCTTTGGTTTTCATTTCTGGTTGTAGTCCTTACGCCTATCTTGATTTTTTTATGTATCTTAGTTATCATCAATTATTATGAATTCCTATTAATAATGACTAGTAAGTGAAATCTAAAAAATCTAAGATTCAAAAGCCTTTTTTTTCTCTCAAACTGATTATGCTATTGACCTAGTAAGGTCTTAACAGCTTCGCCGGACTAATTTTAATGTCATTTTCGTATATTTATTTAATATTAACTTAGTAAGTATTCCTTGTTTTTTTATTCCATGAACATAAAAATTGTTAGAATATTAAAAGTTTATTTTACCAATATTCAACTTTATTCATGTGTATGTGACCGTCTTTCTTCTGTAGTATGTAACAGAATTATAAATGTACAAACCTACTAGTGGGCTATAAAATATTATCTCGTAGAAAATTGAATTGAACTATACAATATTTGCCAATACACTTAAAAAAGGTGGTACATTTTCTAAATAAACGATATATAAACCTGATAAAAATATTAAGAATATTTAATAAATAATAACACAAAAACTGTGAATAGTGCACTGCAGCACTTTGTTATAAAATTAAATGGCCACGGAGGAAAGAGACAATTTTTATTATGTGGCTTTCACTTATAACATCGCTACTTGAATATATCTAGTATTCGTACCATTTAATCAATTTAATATTTAGTATTCCCAAATTATTTAGTGTAGAGGTAAGGAGAATTGTCTCTTAAGAGGGACAAGTTAAAAAGTGTCCAACTCTAGTTTCAAAGCCCTCTAAAGTGGCGCAAGCCTATGTAAAAAGTATAGTTTGGCTCAACTAATTTCATAAATATAGCCTACAATAATTATCGTTAGAAAACGTGGAGAGCGGTAGATATTTCTAGAACTTTAAGAAATACCGCGTTTTTCAGTATTTAGTGTCATAAAACTTTTAAACATAATTAAACATTAATGAACCCCGTTGCTACTGTAGTGGTTTGTCATTCTAATTTAACATATTTTGACGAATACTTTACCATACTTAGAAATGATTGTCCTTACTTCTACACCCGAAACCAGGGTAAGGATTGTAGTCCGATGAAGCTGTGAAGACCCTAAACAAGGCCAATAACGTAGTTAGTACGAAATAAAAAACCCAAAGTAAGGTATGTAGTCCGGTGAAGCTGTTAAGACCTTGCTAGGTCAAAAGCGTAGTCAGTTCGAGAAAAAAAAACCCAAGGTAAGGTTTTAGATGCAAAAAATAAAATAGATTGCCAGCCTGATAATGGCCATATGTTTTACTTTGTTGAATTTTTTTCCGAAGTGACTACGTCATTTCATTGAGAGTTTTTGGCGGATCTTAGTCTGTCATGTAGTGGATTTTATATTTTATTCATAATCTTGTGTTATTTGACTCTTTATATTGTAAATTTGGTGGTATATTATGTAACATAGTTAGTTTATTGTGCATAAGTAAAGTAAATGGAAAATAATACCACGGAGCATGAAATTCCGATATGTCACAAAAATTCCCTGGAAGTTTCTTTCAAGGAATCCACCATCTTGTTAGAATATTGAAATAATTTTAAGTCGCTTGTAATATTATAGTACTATAACGTCTATTACGAAAACCTTGACAGTGGCAAGCGCTTCTGCGGAGCCAAAACAAGAAAAAGAAGAAGACTCCGTTATTGGTCTAGCAAAGCCTTAACATTTTTTTTTTCTCGAACTGACTATGCTATTGGCCTTAATTATTTGGTCTTTCCAGCTTCACCGGACTACACAATGCCTTCACAGCTTTACCTACCTGTACGACTAATAGTCTGTGGTTTTATTGGGCTACAAACTCTGTTGCTGTTTTTGTTCGAATACACTGAGTTTAGGAGGTAAATGAAAATGATATGTGGCAACACTGATTTCTAGTTTTATAAAATTATATTGTCATTCACAGTCAGTCACGTGATCGAAAGTGAACTACGATTGGACTTTGTCGACTGTGGACTGTATCGTCAATATTTAATCAATACATATTTTAGCTATCAGTGATCCATTTAATCTCTCCCACAGTACCACCAGCGAGTGTATCAGTTCACTAATCACATCTTACTGCGACCACGGTGTTCCAGTTCGTCGGACGTCTTTGTCAAGAGGTATAGTAGCTAATTTTACAAAAAATGCCCAGAAAAGTGTTCGTCGTCGGCGTCGGTATGACCAATTTTATAAAACCGTCGACCGGCAGCGATTATCCGGAATTAGGGAAACAAGCCGTGCTGGCGGCTCTGGCAGACGCTCGCGTCCAATATACAGATATTCAGCAAGCCGTCTGCGGTTATGTCTTTGGTGACTCTACCAGCGGCCAGCGAGTCCTTTACCAGATTGGAATGACCGGTATACCCATCTACAATGTAAACAACAATTGCTCCACCGGTTCAAGTGCTATATTCTTGTCAAAACAATTAATTGAAGGCGGTATATGTGACGTCGCTCTGGCTGTAGGCTTTGAGAAAATGTCTCCCGGCGCTCTGGGTGGTGGTCATTTCACCGACCGAACTAATCCTCTCGACAAGCACACTCTGAAAATGGCTGAATTAGCTGAGTTGACTGGAGCACCTATGACAGCCCAATATTTTGGCAACGCTGCCATGGAACACATGAAAAAGTATGGTACAACTGAACTACATCTTGCCAAGATCGCTGCAAAGAATCACAAGCATGGTGCAAAGAATCCACGTGCACAAGGTAAAAGGGAATATACAGTGGAAGAGGTCTTGAATTCTAGAAAGATCTATGGTCCTCTCACTAAACTTGAATGTTGTCCTACAAGTGATGGGGCTGGTGCAGCTGTACTCATGTCCGAGGAAGCTGTCATTCGCTATGGCTTACAAAATAAAGCTGTAGAGATAATCGGCATGGAAATGGCAACAGATACACCTGCAGTTTTTGAAGAAAACAGTCTGATTAAGGTTGCTGGCTATGATATGACAGCTCTTGCAGCAAACCACTTGTATCAGAAGACTGGAGTATCACCCAAGCAGGTAGATGTTGTTGAGCTCCATGATTGTTTTGCTGCCAACGAGATGATAACTTATGAAGCTCTGCAATTATGTGGTGAGGGTGAAGCAGGCAAGTTTATTGATGCAGGAGACAATACTTATGGAGGCAGAGTAGTAGTCAATCCGAGTGGTGGACTGATCGCTAAAGGTCATCCTTTAGGGGCTACAGGGCTGGCGCAGTGTGCTGAACTTGTCTGGCAAATTCGTGGGGAGGCTGGAGATAGACAGGTTTGTTTTTATCTCAAAATGCCTACAGTTCAAGTTCTTTTGAGATGTGTATGTTTAAATATGTTTGGGTTACATCTATTTAAATTGTATGTGTGTTGTGGAACTTCACATATGTCTGACCAAGGTATCTATAAATATATACAACATTTATTCATTTCATGCCTTTTATAAGCACCGATGATGGAAATGTTAATTGACTAACAAACCATTGACAGTCTTTGCATGTTAGCAGACATGAATAATTATTCATAATTATTTGACATAAGCATAAGAACTTTTGGATGTTTTTTTTTTCTCGAACTGACTACACTATTGGCCTTACTAGGCCTTCACAGCTTCACAGGACTACCTTTTGGATGTATTTTTGACTTACACATTATTTTCTGTGACTTCTAAACATTAAAAAACTATTGGACAGTCTCCCTAAGATACTTTTGCTATTTCATTTGTATCTTTGAATATTGAAAGTATCAAAACAATAAAAAAAACATAAAATTACTTTTAAAAAAAACACTATTTTAATCTTCTTTAAACTTTATAATTATGATGTTAATGAAATGATGGTTCACTTCATTGCATCTTCTAGTACATTATTACTGCCATTTTCGAGTAGGTAATTATATTACAAGTTTCTTGCCATCACTTCAATGAACTAACAAGATGGTGACCGTCTTGTTAGAATTTTTCAAGGAGTATTTGTGGCAAGTCAAAATCCATACTCCATGGTATTATTTCCTATCCGCCTCACTTATGCACAAGAACCAAACTATATTGTTGTAAAGCACCACCAACATTACAAAATATAGAGTCAAATAACACAAGAATATGCATGAATAAAAGCACTACATAACATTCCAAGATCCCGATAAAATCTCCCTTTCTTCATTTTCTTATTTTGGCTCGGCAGAAGCATTTGATAGTGTTAGTTCAATGTTTAAAAAAACATTATGGTGGCTCCCTTGTTAGAACTTTCCAGGGAGTTTTTGTGGCATCTCAGAGTTCATAGTATATGGTATTATTTTCCATTCGCTTGTACACCATAATGGACCTACATATATAACGTAAAATATCACCAATTTTCCAAGAGTCAAACAATATAAGATTATGAATAAAATATAAAATCCATTACATGACAGACCAAAATCCCGCCAAAAATTCTTAAAATCTCCCTGAATTGAGTTATAATTTGACAAATATCGTTTTATAGATATACCAAATATATTTAATCTATGCATTTGCATACCTAATCATTTTTTTTCGCATTTAAACATTTTAAGGTTATAAATACACATAAATACGTAAGATATCATCAAATCAAAACATACTTTCGAATTCCTAACTTTCTCCATACTGTATTGGAGATGTTTTTATTATTTATGCTCTCAAGTACCTCCTTTCACTGTAGGCAGGTTGTTTTTGACTTCACACATTATCTAAACGTCAACGGTTATAAAATCTAATAGATATAGTTATTATTGCGCCTATAGTTTTGCAAAACATTGCAAAAAAATTGTTTATCTAATTTTAATCTAATATCTAACTTTCAAGTTTTGTAAAACAAGATAGCAAATTAATTGAAATACCAACTCATATAAATTGTATTATTGATTAATTTAAATTTATAATTCAAAGTCAACAGCAAACAACATATCTAGTGTCTAAATAATGATATGTATTTCGACGACGACAACCTTTTAATTGGATTCTTCAGTATAGGTACTCCTTACATATATTCTAAATAATTCGCCTACATATTGGAACTATTTTTTTTTAACTTCATTTTTAGCAATCAATCGTTCCGATTATTACTGCCATTGTCACGTAGTCAATAATATCATAAGCGTCGTGCGATCATCTCAATATTAAGCATAGTGTGAATCAATATTCTAAGAAGATGGTGGATCCCCTGCTAGAACCTTCCTTGGAGTTTTTGTGGCATCTCAGAATTTCATGCTCCGTATTATTTTTCATTCACTTATGCACGATAAACTAACTATATTACGTAAAACACCACCAAATTTACAAAATAGAGAGTCAAATAACACAAGATTATGAATAAAATAAAAAATCCACTACATGACAAACTAAAATCCCGCCTAAAACTCCTTTTATTTACTTGACCTAATAATTTAATTTATTTTTGGTCTATATCAAGTTTTGACGGGATTATATGACGGTTATTTACTTAACAGTTCGGTTATTTACTTAACATTTTGGTTACTGTGGCGAGTGAAATGGATTATAAAAAAAATATGCATATATCAGTGTGTACAAGGAAGTTAACTTCCTTGGCTTATTTTAAATTATAAACATATAAGAATGCTTATGTAATATATACTATATAATGTGCCGCAGCTTTTTTTCTCGAACTGACTATGCTATTGACCCAGCAAGGTCTTAACAGCTTCAGCGGACTACAAGTGCCGCAGTATAAATACTTAACTATACATTTACCAATTTTGGTATATTATTAGATCCAGACAAACATTTAAACTTACATATATATATATACATATACATATATACATAGCTACTTTACGTTTAACGCATAACGAAATGTTTCCCCTACGATGACATGTGAAGTTTCACTTCAAGAAATAAAGATATGCATGTTGAGTTGGCAAAAAGCAGTTCTAAAGCCTTAGAACACTTTGAAAATGGGAAAATAATACAAACTCATGCATCAAGAACCTAAATTCAGTGGCCGCCATAATAATACTAATCTATACTCATATTATGTTGTAGGGGGATTTACTAAACCGGTTTTGAAAATTATTTTACCAATAGAAAGTCACGTTATTGTGAGTATTATAGGCTACATATTAACCCAAAAGTGAAAAGATTTTTTTGTGGTAGTCGGATTTGCAAAGTAACTCTGAGAAAAAACGGCCGAACGAAAACGTTTCCTACGAACGCTGTGTTAACGATGAGAGATATATACCTAATTGAGTTTTAGAGAAAAGTTGTAGAGCTTGATAATGCCTACAAAAAATTCAGTGTCAGCCAAACGAAGTGGGCACGGGTCGGCTAAACTGTACTATCTATATAGATATGTATATTATATTATGTATATGTATATTATAGAGGTAAAGTTTGTGATGTTGTGACGTTGTAGGGGGTAATCTCAGGAACTACTGGTCCGATTTGAATAATTCTTTCAGTGTTACATAGCTCAGTCACCGAGAATGGTTATAGACTATATATCATCACGCTAAGGCCAATATGAACGGAGCACAGATGAACAATGTTTCAAAATCGGGATGTTTTTTCTTTTCGAGAACTGCTGTGTGTTAGTGTATCTATTCCACGCGAACGAAGTCGCGGGCAGAGGCTAGTAAATAATAAAACAAACTTTGTTCATCCGAGCGTATATTTTATGTAATAGTACTACTGGATTATTAGATTCAACAATTAAAATACATCTGTGACAAGCCTTATAAAAATAAATATAGTGACTGTCAACAAGTGCATTCACTTCAAAATGGCGGCATGTCACAGATAAAACATTCCACAGATAACCCCTAAAAGACTTAATTTCTTAAAGTTTATCAAACATTGTAACTAAATGCGTAGAATATTATTTTGTTATCTGTTGTTTATTTCTGAATAACTGTGCTCGCGATTTCGTTCGCGTGAAAACTTATGCAAAGAAACGGCGATTAATAAAGTCCCCTGAATGTATTCAGTCCAATTAGTTGTCTAGTATTGTCTTGTATTTAAGTCGCATCGTCATTAAATTTACAATAACTTTTGATAGACTAAGTTATTCTCGGAAGATATTCTTTATGGTTTTCTTGGTGTGGGTTTATTGCGATCTTAGAACTTTAGTAGTGATGCGTGTTCATACAAACAGACAGAGAGGCAAACATTTCTAAAAATGATCAAAATATATTTTATTTCTTATTCGTAGACCCGTTAAATTTACATTCTTGTTATATGTATAGATTTGTGTATGTCTTTTTGCGTCCTGCTGTTTGTCTCGAGGCGCTCACTGACTACGTGGTCATTGACTCCGTACGATAATATCCAATAACAAATGTATACGCGAATGTGATACACTTTTAATACAGACTATCATCAAATCAATATCAATAGTCTGCAGCTTCTTTAGTATAAGTCTTGATACAATAAATTCCCAAATAATTTATACTTATCAGCGGTTTAAAATGGTAAAACGCCTAAATCTAGTGGCCTTTTTTATCAGCTCCTGTTCCTCAGACGTATATCCGAGATCTTTATCGCGTCTTTATTTATACCTATTACAATTTTGTTCTATTTAAATCTATATCGGTGTTATTACAAAAAGTTAAATACGTATTGAATACTTGCTTTAAAAAGGTTTCGTACTGTATGCATTTCTTTCGCCCGAGGCAAGTTCGCGTAATCCTTTTTTTGCAAATCTAAACTAACCAAAGCGAGACAGAAGAGCAAGATGGCGAACAGTCAGCGAGCGCGGTGCATTTAAAACTTGACCTTTTTAAAGCAAGTATTCAATACGTATTTAACTTGTTTGTAATAAAACCGTATATGCCTATTCTACTGTATAGTTCCTTGTGTCCTCTTTGTTTTTATTCTTTTTTGGTTTCACTGTTTTTTGGTATACTCTTTTAGTTTGCGTAGTTTATTTCAGTTACCTATTCATAATTTTTTTTTATTATTTGTTTCCTTGCATTTCTTCGTACAGCTAGTCACTGACACCAAGTCTCTGTTGACAGATTTTTAATTTGAGAGTGGTAGCTACCAGACGGGCTTAGAGACAGGCCTTCCACTATACAAAATTCCATGGCGAGTGTTATGCTATTTGTACTCCCTATGTTATTTGGTACGTGATATGTTGCAAAACTTATTTCGCTTAACAATTAATGCGATGTTGTTATGTCCGCAAGCTATCGTTTGACAGGTAATTTTAGTTTTTCCATTGTCTTCTAGAAACTTCACATAAATTATTGGCATATCGCCTTATCGTTTTATTATACTAGGACGATGATTGTAAAAGTAATACATCAAACGATTATCTATACTAATCTATAAAGCTGAAGAGTTTGTTTGTATGGTTGAACGCGCTAATCTCAAGAACCACCGGTCCCATTTGAAAAATTCTTTCAGTATTAGATAGCTCATTTATCGAAGATGGCTATAGGCTATGTATCATCACGTTAAAACCAATAGGAGCGGAGCACTAATGAGGATTGTCTCAAAATTGGGTTATTTTGAGAGCTTCCGCTGCGAGTTAGCGTCAGTATTATATACGTTGCCATGGTAACGTGATAACATTCTATCGCAAATATTTTTAGGATTTATTTTGTGTTCCTATTAAAAAAGTTTATTCTACATTAGTTTTGTTTCCAATTTTTGATTATACCTGGTATGTTTATAACGCAAACATTTACAAAGTTTATTTTGTGTTGCTATTCAAAAAGTTTACTAGTAATAATATTCGTCCAATAAGACGAGCGAAGGAATTAATCCAAACTGCCAAATCGGAAGTTGTTAATATAGGTAGTTATTGTGTATTCTTTAGCCAGTTTTTTTATATGTCAAAGTTAGTGTAAAGGTATAAGCGCCAAATCCTCTATATAATATTTCGTAAATGTTTAACTTCTTAATTTTCAAGACCACAGAATTCATGCTCCGTGGTATTATTTTTTATTCATTTCACTTATGCACAATAAACGAACCATATTACATACAACGCCACCAATTTAACACAATATAGTCAAGTAACACAAGATTATGAATTAAATATAAAATTCACTACATGACACTGAAATCCCGCCAAAAACTCCTAAAAAAGTTTATTCTACGTTAGTTTTCTTCCCAATTTTTGATTTGTGATATATTATGTATTATATATTATATTCGAAATGGCTACGCTATTTACCCAGCAAGGTCTTAACAGCTTCACCGGACTACTAAGGCGAGCGCTTAAGGCACTCAGCCGATTTTACCTTGGCAACCAGCTCAAGGGTGCACGGCACACCTCGGCTTGGCTGTTGCCTGTTGCATGCAAAATCGCGACCTATCTTAGCTAACCTAGCTAACTATTCATATATGTATGAGTTGTTGAAACGTATATGTGTACCAAGCATATACCCCTCAACAACTCCTCCATATATTTATTATCGGAAAATTGAGAGTTTTTCAGTTCGATAAAGGAAAAAAAAGTAAACCCTTCCACCTTCATGTGTAAGCGTGTAGGCGTGCACGTGTGTGGGGGTGATCGTGTAGTGTTGTAGCGGTGATGTATATTTGTGTGTCACCGTATCGCGCAAGCAACGCACTCAAGGGCTCCCTACCGAGGGATCGAACCTAGGCTTGAGCCGCTGCCGTGGGAGGCCTATTCGGGTGATATCGACAATATGAACATATTATATCTATATAATAAAAGATTTAATACATATTGTTCGATAATATATTGCTTAATATTTTCATTACTTTCTTATATAGTGTAAGTGAGCATTGAGGGTGATATATAGTAGTTTGAAATTCCAGCTATGTGGCTGATGATAAATTCCATCCCATTCGATACAGTATTAGTATTCACATATATAATGTACATGTTACCTGTTACAGTAGATGATGTGCGTGTCATACTTATAAATATTTTTGAAAGAGTATTATTGTAATTTACACATCTAATCACAATTTTAAATTAATGTAATATATTAAAAAACGCGTGCGTAGCGGCGGGTAACAGCTAGTAATATTATAAAGAGGTAAAATTTGTGACGTTATAGGAGGGTATTCCCAGGAACTACTGGTCCGATTAAAATAATGTTTCAGTGTATATATATAGCTCATTTGTAAAGGAAGGTTATATAAATAGGTTATACATTATCACGCTAAGACCAATAGGAGCGGAGCACCAATGAATAATGTTTCAAAACCGTTTTTTTTTTACTTTTTTGAGCTTTCGCTGCGTGTTAGCGCTAGCCCAAAGTAAGTATTCCACGTGGACGAATTCGCGGACAGCGGTTAGTTAATTTATACTGCTATTATAAAGATGGAGGGTCTCGTTTGTTTGGTTCAATGCTCTAATTTCATGGACTACTGGTCCGATTTGAAAAATTCTTTCTATGTCAGATAGCTCATATATCGAGCAAGGCTGTAGGCTATATATTATCACGCTAGTAATGTTTCCTAATAGTTTTTTTTTCCTTCTGAGAGCTTCCGCTCCGGGGTACCGTCAGCTCAAACGAATTATTCCAGGTGGACGAAGTCGCAAACAGAAGCTAGTTTCAAATAAATGGAAACGTGATTGTTTGTTACGCGTTTTGTTATCGCTTGTCATATTGGAATTAGTCCAAAAGTAACATGTTTATCTAATTAATCTTTTGTATTCAGCACCAGTTGTCGATATCTGTATAGTTTTTAGTTGATCAGTTTTGTAGTCACTTTTCGTGATTTATGCTGTGTTAAAAGTAAATAGTGATTTATTTTTTTAATCTTACATTAATGAAGATTGATTTACAAGTGGAGATTGATAATAAAATTCTTAAAATTATACACTGGTAAGGCTAGTTTCCGTAACTCAATTCTTATGAATAAGTAGCGGGCTCGGTGGACCTTTTCCCGTCTTGATAATAAAAAAATTGGTATATCTAAACCTTCCTTAGGAATCACTTTATCTACTGATGAAAATCATTTCAGTAGCTTTTGAGTTTATCACGAACAAACAGACAGAAGGACGTGGTAGAGGACTTTATAATATGTAGTGATATTTTTTGTGGGCATATATTTTTATCATTATACAATTTTGTGAATGTGTTAATCCTACTATATTTTATATTCGAGGTAACATTAATAAGGCTGGAGGTTACTGAATTAGCATATTAATTATTATGAAGTAATCATATGTTAACTTTTGGGCTGCTTTTTGACTTTGAATGCAAAGTGATTTCTCGAATTCTCACAGTCCTTTGTTTTGCTAGTTATGTTTGCTGGATTATCTGTATGAATTACTTTGTTATTGTATAAAAAAAATGTTATGCGCTTCTCCATTGTTTCTGCTTTGGACATGAGTTCATAATAATATTTAAATTCTGTGAATAATTTATTGGCTTACCAATAACTGTATACTTTATTCAAATATGCTACTGTTACATGGTATTAATATTTTCAATAACAAGCGAATAGCAAGATATTCACACTACTTATTCACATTTTTAGAATTGACTAAGTGTTTCATTTACTTTTAAGATGTATTTAATTTGAACGTTTAAACATGGTCAAAAAAGTTTTTGACGGTATATTGTTCTGTCATATAGTGACTATTATATTCTACTAGCTTCTGTCTGTGACTTCGTCCGCGTGGACTAACGCTAACACGTAGCTGAAGCTCGCAAAAAGAAAAAAAAACTTTTTGAAACATTCTTCATTGGTGCTCCGTTCCTATTGGTCTTAGCGTGATGGTTTATAGCCTATAGCCTTCCTCGATTAATGAGCTATATAACACTGAAAGAATTTTTTAAATCGGACTAGTAGTTCTTAAGTTTAGCGCATCCAAGCAAACAAACTCTTCAGCTGTGTAACATTGATATAGATTCATAATGTTGTACTATTTGATTCTATATTCTAATGTTTGTGGCATTTTACGCAATGTAGTTCGGTTATTGTGCACAAGTGAAGTGAACGGGAAATGACCCCACGGAGCATGAAAATCAAAATCAAAAGTACTTTATTCAGTTTTGGCCCTAATAAGGCACTTATGAACGTCAAAAACTACCACCGGGTTGGAAAACAACCCACTCATCGAGGAGAACCGGCATAAAGCTCAATCGGATACATTTTTTTAACATATATTTCTAATACATCATACAATAGCTTTTAGTGGATGCACAGAGAGGAGTCAAATCCAGACATCACTATAGTTCACATACTGATCCACTCTATAATATCCTTTTGACACTAAAACCCGCTTGACGTGGCGCTTAAATTTACAGGCCGGCAAATCGGTAACATGTTTTGGGACTTTATTGTAAAACCTAACACTATTACCTAAGAAACTATGCATTCTATGAATTCTGAGATGCCGCAAAAACTCTGCAAAGGGGGCCCACCATCTTGTCAGAACATGGGAATTACCACTAGATACGTCTTATAATATCATTATATAACTCGATAATGGCAATAATAATCTAGTTCTGCGATATGTCCATACGATTAGATAGAATTCGTATTAGTTATTTAAAAAATTCCTCGTATATTATAATTCACATATGTTCAATTAACACAAGCGTGTGTTTTTAAACTGCAAATCCTTGGCGAATATAGTAATTATGAAGTTACGAAACACGTTGAGTTACAAAAAAGTTACGCAAACTTGACTTGAACATTAGTTGAAACGAGTTAAACTTGTAAAGACTGTCAGTCAGTTTATATCATTTCAAATTGATACTAGATTACGAATTTTAATTAATTTCTCTATTGTTATTGATTTATTGTATTACTAGTTGTGTCTGTGATTACATCCGCCTTAAAATTCAGTTATAAACACAGTGATTAATAAATCATAGGACCGAATTATGTATTAAAATCAGATTTCAGATCAGTATCAGATTTTCTCAAAATGTGCCCTGTAGTTCTTGCGTAAGTGTCTTTTCTTTTGTGTTTTCTTATATCATTAGCTTAGCTCGGTTCTTTAAAAAGCATTTTTAAATTAAAATAAACTGTTAGGTTTGCCTCACAAAATTAGCATTTTTTACCAAAGAAAAATATATTTAAAAAGATATCTCTTTTGCTGTTTCTCTGATTCGAACTGGGGTTAGGCGGATTTCGAAGCAGCCGATTTCCATCTGAGCTATTTTTGTTTTGACAACGGTGGCGTAATTTACCTTTATTTTCTTTTTTCTCTTTATTTATAATTGGAGTTTGGTGACAAATTGACCACGCCACCCCAGTAGTTTACAACAAAATTAAAAAAAAAGACAAACAATAATTTACCGGTATTTCAATCCACACATAACCAGTCTGTAAAGCATTCTTGCTTCCTCGGATGATGGGAAAGCAAGAACGACATTACATAAACCTACATATTTTAATGATTCATTCATTTTATTATCTAATGCTACTAGCTATATTTTTTCATTGCCTGAAAACTTGATAAAAAAGTTTTCTATGAATGAAATCTCCCCGAAACTACCTACATACTAAATTTTACGGAAATCACTCTAGCCGTTCCCGAAATCATGAATATATAACAATATAAAATATATAAGGATTGCTCGTTTGAAGGTATTCAATATATATACATACTAATGTGTTGTATATATAAAACATGTAGGACATGTTGTATGTTATACCGGTATATAAACTATTACCATATCAAATTTGGTCAAAATGTGTACAGTAGTTTTTACGTAAATCCCGTACAAACGTGTAAGGGGTGTCGAATAACATCATAAGACTAGAGACACCAAAGCCAACCTCACCTGCACGTGGTGCACCCTGCTGAATAACGAACGAGGCAATGGCGATAGCGGGGTGGTAGGGTTTTACAGCCCGACTGGGTCGCAACCACCATGCATATGGCGAAAAAGCTCGTAATAGTGATTCGCTTCTACGGGTCGCGTTTGGGGATCTGCCTGTGCATATCCAGCTTATTACAGGCCGGCATGATAGTGGCGACCGGCGATGAACAGTGTGTCAATTGGTGGTCGCTATTATTTTTGGATTGTACGGTGCTTACCATCAGGCATAGTGCAGTCACTTTGACTTGCTACAATAAAAAAAAAAGACAAACAAACAGAATTTTTAAAAACCATGGAAATATACTCGTGTCACTGATTCTAAGCATTATATGTATAGGTTATATACCCCTGACAACTATCAAAATTTCATGATGTCCCGAATCAGTAGTTGAGGCGTGAAATCATAACAAATAAACAAAAAAACTTATAGTTGTATAATGATGGATACATATGTAAGCAAGAGCGGTAATATTCATTTTCACTGAAAAATGTGCAGGTTTTAATTTGCACCTTCTGATTATTAAAATGAGATAGAAATATAGATGAATAATAATATATTGTGACATACATCAGGACAGTATTTGCGAATAATTTCGTGATGTTCCTAAAAATATGTAAAACAACTATTTTTACTTTTTTTTTATAGAAGCACGACAAAGTGACTGCACTAAGCCTCATGTGAAGCATAGTATAATCCAAAAACATCGGCAACCACCCAGAGACAGATTATCCATCGCCGGTCGCCGCTGTCATGCCGGCCATAATGACGAAAGTCACCCGGTACTGGATATGCACAGACTGATCCCGAAACGCGACACGTAGAAGCGAGTCACTATGACGGGCTTTTTCGCCATATACATGGTGGTTGTGACCCAGTCGGGCTGTAAAACCCTACCACCCCGCTCTCGCCATTGCCTCGTTCGTTGATCAGCAGGGTGCACCACGTGCAGGTGAGGTTGGCTTGGGTGTCTCAAGTCTTAAGATGTTGTTGGACACCCCTTACACTCCGACTTCTATACGACACACGTGTTTATTGTCTGTCATTAACGTTAATTTAAATACCAGTTTATACCGATTACAGGCAATTTTAACGATTTTGCTCAATTTATACTAAGCAGTCCGGCGAAACTGTAAAAGCCATGCCAGGTTAACAGTGTAGTTCTAAAAAAATTAATTTTACTAAGTAGAAAATAACGTCCATCCACAGGTACCTCGTGCAAGGATAGCCCTGCAACACAATCTCGGTCTAGGCGGTGCAGTAGTCCTCGCAATGTATCGCAAAGGATTCACCGATGTCAGCGCGAACAATGTCGCCGCGATCGCGAGCTCCCCCGACGACTTCAAAGTCTACAAATACATGAAGATTTTAGAAGAAGCTATGGAGACCGACCAGGAGAACCTTATTGAGAAAGTCCGCGGCATATACGGCTTCAAAGTGAAAGATGGCCCTAATGGAGCTGAAGGTTATTGGGTGATTAATGCGAAGGAGGGCAAAGGCAAGGTGACGTATAACGGTGGCGATAAACCGGACGTGACCTTCACCGTCAGTGATGAGGATGTTGTGGACTTGATCTCGGGGAAGCTTAACCCTCAGAAGGCTTTCTTCCAAGGTAAGATCAAGATCCAAGGGAATATGGGTCTCGCGATGAAGCTGACAGACCTGCAACGGCAAGCCGCTGGGAGGATCGACGCGATTCGATCGAAATTGTAAATTGTATTGGTCACAGACCAAATTTATCTATAATTTTCTTGGTTACGGGTCGAGGTGAGCGGGAATTTTATCCTTTTTTTCTATACGAGGCGGTATTTTGTATATAAGGTCGGGTATTTCGAGTCAGCGGTGGTTTTTTTATGAGATATAATAAATCAGATCATATAGTTATTCTTATATAAGTGCAATTTATGAAGGGTTAATAGTTATTATCATGATTTTTTATACTATCGCATGTCATTTTTTAACCATTCCAAAGTATATTATGTCTATAAAATAAATATTATTGTTAATAAAACATTTTTTTTGTAAAACAGTGTTTCATTTTTTTATCCGAACGTAAAGTGACTTCAAAGTGCAATTCGCAAATCAAACAAACAACTCGGGTTACAGATAAAAACTTATTATTTGATATTTATAAAATTATATTGTTATTTTAAACTGTGGCAAAAAATATGGCAATAAAATGACTTTCAGTGATAAGTTACTGCTAGTTGTGTACAAATCTAATTTTGCGACCATTCTGTATTCGTATTCTGATCAATTGTGAAGAACACAAATTTAGATATAATTTTATATTCTATGTATAACATTAAGACAACCTAAGGATAAATAACCGCTAAATTTGGATTCGTATAATAACACTAGCCTCTGCCCGCGACTTCGTTCGCGTGTACATAGTTAATTTGGGCTAACTAATATGCAGCGAAAGCTCTCAAGAGGAAAAAACACCCTGATTTTTAAACATTCTTCATTGTTACTCCGCTCCTATTGGCCTTAGCGTGATGATATATAGCCTATAACCATCCTCGATAAATGAGCTATTGTTATCAGGTTGTATACGATATAGTCGATGCAGTCAGGATGCCAATAACACTAAGTAAATACTTTCACTCTTTATTTGCCCAGAGTTACGACTTACAGCACAATTTACAATGGAATGCGTAGATAACACCGACATCTTGCCTTTTATAGGCCGAACTAATTTATAAGACGAACTACATAACTCAAACCAATTACCATTTACTTATAATTCTGCTATATGTTTTAAGTAACACAAAGATAATAATTAATGAACAAATTATTATTATTTACGTACATCAATTCTATATAAAATCATTGTTATTTATGTATCTGAAATATGTGTATGTGTGTAGAGTAGAGACATCTAGCCCTTTATAGGTCAAACTATTGAAGTCAAAGCAATTACTATTATTATCATAAAACTAATGTTGTGCAAGTAATAAATGAACAATATCAATTCCTATTGAAATGACTCATTGAAATCTATATAATTATAATAATTCTCATTTATGTATCTGTGATAAAATGGCGTTAGTGTTAATGTGTCTCTCTTATATGTTGGCGCTTGACGCTAGTATCAATGCGTATCTCGAGTCTTGTACTCGTAACGGGAGGATACTCGACAATCTAGGTAGGGTTCTCGCTTTCGACGTCATAGCCCCTCCGGAACCCACGCATTATCAGGACAACTGTCGACCGTCAGTTTTAGATGTAGCTCTTTTGAAAAATGTCGTGCTTCCTGTACGACTTATATCAGTCGTACACGAACTCGACTCGGATCATCGCCCGGTTCTATTACAGCTAGGACATAACTCTGACTTTAGCCCGACGCCGATCAGAGTGGCCGATTACGCGAAACTTACTGAGTATTTCAAAAATAGTCCGTCGCCTAACAATCTAGACATAATTCCGGACGTGTTGGTGTCCAAAGCCGACGCGGATTCGGCTATCGATTCCCTGGTTGATTATCTCCAGACCG
>JACEII010000004.1:12871234-12895166 GCA_014332785.1 Antheraea mylitta | reverse complement strand
TGTAGCTCTTTTGAAAAATGTCGTGCTTCCTGTACGACTTATATCAGTCGTACACGAACTCGACTCGGATCATCGCCCGGTTCTATTACAGCTAGGACATAACTCTGACTTTAGCCCGACGCCGATCAGAGTGGCCGATTACGCGAAACTTACTGAGTATTTCAAAAATAGTCCGTCGCCTAACAATCTAGACATAATTCCGGACGTGTTGGTGTCCAAAGCCGACGCGGATTCGGCTATCGATTCCCTGGTTGATTATCTCCAGACCGCCGTCAGGGAGACCTCGAAAGAGGTACAAGCGGCGAACGAACGCCGTTTTATACTCCCTGACGACGTGAGAGCATTGATCACGGAAAAGAACGCCGCGACTCGTGCTCACGACGCTTACCCAACCGCTGAGAACCGCGAACGCTTACGTGTCTTACGGAAAGCAGTTAAGTCTCGTATTTCTGAGATCCGGGGTGACAGGTGGGATAGGTTTCTGGCGGATCTCCAGCCGTCTCACCTGGCATTTTGGACTCTCACGCGAAAGTTTAAGTCCGATACGGTCATTCCAATGCCCCCTCTCGACAGAGGCCCCGGGTTGCCTCCCGCGTTCGATAACACTGACAAAGCAGAATGTCTCGCCGCGAGTTTAGAGAAACAGTGTTCGCCAAACACTGATAATACTGACCCTTCCATCATAGAGTCCATCGAAACAGCCGTAGAGCATGCACTCGCGTCTCCTCCGGCGGATGCCCTAACCCCGATAACGTTTGACGAAGTTTCGGCCGCCATCAAGCGTCTCAAGCCTAGGAAGTCCCCAGGTTCCGATGGGATCAGGAACGAGGTTCTGAAGCTCCTTCCTGATCGCATCATAGCTCTATTGGTCTGCATCTTCAATGCGGCCATGTCCCAGGGTCATTTTCCAGCCATCTGGAAGAGGGCCGTAGTGATAGGAATTCACAAGCCCGGCAAGAAAGCTACGCTTCCCGATAGCTATCGCCCGATCAGTTTATTAGATACCTTAGGTAAACTTTACGAGCGGCTCCTTCTGAACCGTCTCCAAGTTACAATAAACGACCGCAGTTTAATACCGCACGAACAGTTTGGATTTCGCGCCAAACACTCTTGTCCGGATCAAGTACTCCGCCTCACGGAGTACATCCTTTCAAATTTCAATAAAGATCCGCATCCGGACCCGGATCCGCCCGTGAAAAGCACTAATCCGAAACGTACGATAGCAGTATTTTTCGACGTCGCCAAGGCCTTCGATAAGGTCTGGCACGAAGGGCTCATATTCAAGTTAAATCAAGCCGGCATACCCGATAGGTTAGTTCACATCCTCCGCGATTATCTAGCCGATAGAACCTTCCGTTTTAGAGTAGACGGCGAACTCTCATCGCCTCGTCCGATACGCTCAGGTGTGCCACAAGGCTCAATTCTCGCGCCCACCCTCTTCAACCTGTTCATCAGCGACCTATCTAAGCTCCCGGGAGTCGAGGTAGGTTGTTATGCTGATGATACAGTTATCTACGCCTCTGGCTGGCGGCCGAAAGTCCTTAGGAATCACATCGAAAAAGCCGTTAGCACGCTCGTTGACTGGTTTCTTCGATGGCGTATAGGTATTAACCCCGATAAGAGTGCCGCGATACTCTTCGATCCTAGATATCGCCATAACAAGTTAAAGCCCATAAGGCTATACGATTCTGAGATACCTTGGACCACCGAGGTCAAGTATCTCGGCGTCACTTTAGACCGTCATTTAACGTTCGATCCTCATATTAAGAGAGCGCGAGACAAAGCCGCTATGGTCTTGGGTCGCCTCCATTATTTACTCTGTCAGAAGAGCAAACTGTCCCTCAGACATAAGCTCACAATATATAAAGTCTTTATTCGTCCGGTAGTATAGTTGTCCGGTTTTCGCACACGCGAAGAATCTAGATACGCTTCAGGTTTTGCAGACCCGGGCTCTGCGTAAAATCACCGGTGCTCCTTGGTTCGTCCGTAAGGCGGATCTCCATAGGGACCTGGAGATGCTGTCTATCTGGGCGTATATAAAATCACTTACAAATAGCTATTTCGAGCGAGCCGCGACTCATCCCAGTCCGTTAGTGGTATCCGCCACGAATTACGAACCCGTGCCCAACGCTGGGCGTTATAAAAGACGTCCGCGACACATTTTCACCGATCCTCCCGACGATATCACGTCAGCGAACGATCACTACCAGCCTGTCCCTCGTAACAGAGCGTGCTCGCGCCCACGCCCGCGTAACCACAGATCGCGCCGCCGCGGTCTGGGGGTTAATTTCGCTCCCGCACACCCGATTAGGCCTCCCATGGCAGCGGCCTTAAGCCTAGGTTCGATCCCTCGGTAGGGAGCCCTTGAGTGCGTTGCTTGCGCGATACGGTGACACACAAATATACATCACTGCTACAACACTACACGATCACCCTCACACACGTGCACGCCTACACGCTTACACATGAAAGTGGAAAGGTTTACATTTTTCCCTTATCGAACTGAAAAACTCTCAATTTTCCGATAATAAATATATTTCATTATTTATTTTGATTCCGTCAAGGTCCTGGGGCGTCTTCATTGATTCTGTATTATCGATGTTGCTATCTGAATGTGAGTCTCCAAGATGTGAAACATAACTTTCGTCAGCAGGAGACTCGGGTACTTTACTTGAACTTTGGCCGCTATCTGCTTTTGTGACATATTTGAAAAGAAAACCGACCATGCTCTGAATATCATCCATTTTAGCCTTTTCTCTGTTGAAACCCGCTTTCTCTTTTCGAAGTATGAGTTTCCCGAGGCATATTTCGTTCTGGGTATTCTAAAAAATATTTTTAGTTAGTAAGTGATACGTTGATTTAATAAACTAATTATAACAGTAAATAAACACCTACACGTTACGTAACTAGCTTTGTGAAATACATTTTTATATAAATTAACAATCCTGCGTCTGGGTATAAATATGTATTTAAGTATTATTAGAAAAATAGTAGTTAAATACTCCACCGTTGATTGTGATATCCGTGCCACGAGTGCTCGAGCTACTCATCTCGGAACCAAATCAACGTACGCGAAGTTGTATGATATGATTATGATTACTTTCGATCAAAAATCTAAACTTAATGTATTCCGTTTTTATAAATAAATCCCATTGCTATTAGATCGGAAAATAATAAGTAAGTAAATAATTAATTAGTATATTATTTACAATTAAACATTATTACCTAAAGTAATATCGTAAAACGTGTAGAAATATAAATAAAATCTTTATACGCCACAAAGCCTTTAAAACCTATTTTTATAAATAAATACCTTTAGTAGATTGTAATACTTGCCCAGGCTAAACAAAAAAATATTACTGCAATCCGTCAAAACTACCTTCTGTAGGTGCCTATTTATCATTTAGGATGGCTCAATAATATAGTTTTAAAATACACAGTAATTAAAAGAGAATAAAATAATGGAAGGGTTTTTCAAAATAATTCAAGATACTGCTATTAGACACTAAATGAATTAAATATGTAAGTATAATATCTAATAATTAACAAACATTTTGCACTAGACGCTCACACGTACACGTAAGAGAATATTGAAATGAATGCGGTCGGAAACAAAAGAAATGGCTCAATCCACAATACAAGTGACGAGCGCTATATCGAGGGAATCCCCTGACTAGCGTTGGTTATGCGCGAACGGGGTATTAAATTTTGGGGGAATCCCAGATCGATTGGACATTGTTTTTTTTTTCTTCTAAATATCAATTTATTATGCTGGTGGTACGATATTATAGTTACCTACATAATTTTATTAGGGGCGGTTATGCTCTCTGCAACAGATTTACGATTTTTTATAGGTAGAAAGAACTACAACTGATGGTCATAGTCCGGCTCGGGTGTCACTCCGAAACAGGTGACACGCGGGGCGGGCCGCCCACGCCGCCCCCCCTTAGCTACGCCACTGCACAACAGCCAGGCGTCCCGTGACGGCTCAATTTTTTTCCTATTACATTTATTTAAAATAGTACTAAATAACTTTACATATATTCATGGATTTTAAGAAATAGAAGAATTGTCTCATTTCGGCATATTCTAGTCTAGAAACATGTTTTACTTTAAAGTAATCTAGTTATCTCACATTTTTTTACACTATTTTTTGCTCGGAAAAAATCACTTCCTAACTAATGGGAAAACGAGTCTGTTACTATTTTAAACCTTTTTTTTTACGTGGAGAGAAAATCTTCATGCACTGTCAGATCCAGGAGGGCCTGAGCTGAGTCGACCGCTCATTGTGTACGGGTCGCAGCAGTGACGGTGCCTTTCGGCGACTATTACCGACCAAAACTCCTCGACAATCGTGCGCCGCTCTATGGAGGGTGCCAGAGCAAGTTCCGCAACACCCTCCGACTGCAGGCGTTTTCACGCTGCACTCGACTGAGGTAGCCCGGTTGCGGGACTGCCTCTCAGCCTGCTGAGCACATGCAATGAAAAGTCAGGGCCCTTGCCCCTTCCCCCTGGATTCGGCAGTGGAGAGAAAGATCCCTCCGCCGCCGCCCCGCTATTGATTTCTTTACGAGGTTTCCTCTTCGTTCAACACGGCCTCCCTAAAGGTCCCTCTGGCCTAGGCTAGCCTACCTAACCATTAAAATCTCAACTAAACTTTCATTAAATTTTGTATTACACGTTACCAAGGTTATAAAAAAAGACATTGGTCCAGAAAGACTACTGTAGTACCTTATCTATCTTATGCAAACGAATTCGTGAACTAAAGGTAGTTTGTACGTATAATGGATAAATCTTATAGTTTTTTTTTTTTTTTTTTTTAACTTTATTTTTGGCAATCAATCTTTCAGATTATTACTGCCATTGTCGAGTAATCAATAATATTACAAGCGTCGTACGATCATTACAATATCAAGCGTCGTATCAATCAATATTCTAACAAGATGGTGGATCTCTTGTTAGAACCCTCCAGGGAGTTTTTGTGGTACCTCAGAATTTCATGCTCCCTGGTATTATTTTCCATTCACTTCACTTATGCACAATAAACTAACCATATTACATAAAACACCACCAACTTTACACAATATAGAGTCAAGAAACACAAGATTATGAATAAAATATAAAATCCACTACATGACAGACTGAAATCCCGCCAAAAACTCCTCTAATCTTATAGTTACTTTTGTACCATCACTGGATATCAAAATACTATTTGGATGACAGGGAAAAATTGATTATTGAAAAAATCTCTATACCTCATAATATATATGTATGAATAAAACAGCAGTCCTATATCCTCTGGCGTATAGAATATTTGTAATAGTTAACAAAACCTAGTTTATTCAGTTTCAAAATACTACGACTATATTACGTATTTAAATCATCAATGTACATATAAGGTCAAAGGGTGATAATGTGCAGTCACCCAGAATATATTTACAAACATTAATCGCTGTTAACGGTTGTTATTCGATTCGAATATTATGATTCACTGAAAGAAATCAATCGCCACAATATCGTAGACAAGCTGAGTTACGAATATTTGACAGGTTAGTGTGGTTAATCGTAAAATATATTTTTTTTTAATATTATATAAGGCACGAGCCTCTGCCCGCGACATTGTTCGCGTTCTCAAAAGGAAAAAGCATCCCGATTTTGAAAAAAAAATTCATCTGTGCTTCGCTCCTATTAGTCATGATATATAGCCTATAACCATTCTCGATAATATATATAACACTGAAAGAATTATTGAAATCGGACCAGTAGTTCCTGAGATAACCCCCTACAACTTCATAAACTCACAAACTTTACCTCTTTATAATATAATATAGGTTTACCGTTCGACCACAACCTCACATTATGTTCAGTGACAATGTAGCCTAAGATTGTACACACGCAAAACAGAAGAGCACTGACTCTTAAATGTAGCTGTCCGGAAACACCATATTCCCAATTTGAGGACAGTAGCTAGCCACATGGACTTCGAAAGAGTGCAAACATGATTTTATAGTTTCATCGAAATGTTTTCCTTCACTGAAAACTGACTCAGTCACAACTATTCAAACCTGCGTCTATCGACGCAGTGTCCGGACGTGCTAACCACTGAGCTATTATCACTTTTGTATTTCGCCTACAGAATAATATGTACTTAGTCCAGCAAAAACTAGATAAATATTAGAAAAATATAACGAAAAGCAAACGAGAAAAGGTATAATTACCACTCTTTTAAAAGAGATATCGTATAGTATAAGACTGTATCGTGTAGAGGTAGGTCAATAGCGTAGTCAGTTCGAGAAAAAAAAAAAGTATCGTGTAGAGACAAATACACTACACAACCAAGAACATTATATCTGGATACCCCATCATGATGTTATTGCCAGTAAGTAGATATTACAGAATTCCCAAACAGATTATTGCATGCAAATAATAAATAAAATAAACGACACTGAGAGGCCATCATTGATGCTTTGTGAAACAGAAAAGGTTGAAAATATCACAAACTAATAGGTCTTTACCTATGAAATTGCCGTTATGCAGTACTGGCCATTTCAAATCAAAATAATTTTTGTTTGGCAAAGAATTCTAATTTCAAATTAATTTTATTTTAATAACATGGAAAGTTTTTGGCGGGATTTCAGTCTGTCATGTAGTGGATTTTATATTTTATTCATAATCTTGTGTTACTTGACTCTATATTGTATAAAGTTGGTGGTGTTTTATGTAATATGGTTAGTTTATAATGCATAAGTGAAATGAATGAAAAATAATACCACGGCGCATGCAATTCTGAGATGCCACAAAAACTCCATGGAAGGTTCTAACAAGGGAGCCACCATCTTGTTAGAATGTTGATTCACACGATGCTTGATATTGAAATGATCGTTCTACGCTTGTAATATTATTGACTACGTGACAATGGCAGTAATAATCTGAACGGTTGATTGCCAAAAATAAAGTTAATAATAAAAAAATAACATGGAATTCTTTTCCAAAATTAGAAAAAAAAAATTATACCTTCGTTCGTTCGTCTGTATACCTGTAAGTGCCCTGTAATGTTTATAATAATGCCGAGAGGTCTGAACAATAACTAAAAGAATAAAGAAAAGTTTAAAATGGATCACCACCATATCTCTATATCTTTCGAGTACATAACTTTGATTTAATTTGATAGAGAGAATCTTCAGAAGTTCATAACTTGACAAACAAACATGATATTACACCGTACTAGATACAACTGGTCAAATTAGGTTGATTGTGAACGCATTTCAAAACCTTATCTTTTCCATTGTCTGCTGACGGGAATTGCCTCACAGTCTCAACCTCACATTTAAGTTCTCGTCAAAACGAGTCGTATGTACCCAAACACAAGATAGCTGCTGTATGCCGCTGAGGAGTTCCATTCAAATTTCTCCATTTTCATGATCAAATCAGGACTGAATAAATGATATTCTTATAACTATTATAGGTTGTGCCAAGTTTTCATTAAAATTAGCGTATGGGAAGTTCCTTTATTCATATAAGCTTTATTTATCCCTATTTTAATCCCTTACGATTGATTTTTTTTTAATTTAAAGAACACCATCCCCAGGTATTGGTAATTCAAATACAATTGTTGAAATCGGTTTCAACTACACGAAAGTACGTAGACACGAATTGGGTGAAAATCAAATAAACGATATTCACCCCCTTGGGAGTTTAATATTTTATTCAAATTTATTATATGGGACCACCTTGGAGTACAGCTGAATCAAATAAAAAAAGAATCATTAAAATCGGTTCATAATTGACGCAGATATCGATTTAAATACATAAAAAAAAAACATACAACCGAACGTAGTAACCTCCTGCTTCAGTTTTTGGCGGGATTTTAGTCTGTCATGTAGTGGATTTTATATTTTATTCATAATCTTGTGTTATTTATTGTGTAAATTTGGTGGTGTTTTACGTAATATAGTTAGTTTATTATGCATAAGTGAAGTGAATGGAAAATAATAACACAGAGCATGAAATTCTGAGATGCCACAAAAACTCCCTGGAAGGTTCTAGCAAGGGATCCACCATCTTGTTAGAATATGGTTTCACACGATGCTTAATATTGGAATGATCACACGAAGTTTTTGATATTATTGACTACGTGACAATGGCAGTAATAATCGGAAAGATTGATTGCCAAAAATAAAGTAAAAAAAAAAATAAACCTGCTTTTTCGAAGTCGATTAAAAAAGTAGTCATTTGTTTATTGATTAGTGTTACATTTTCATCGCATTTCAATCTTTTTTGTCATCATGGATACGTTAAAAATTCGAGTAATTTTGGAATATGAGTACCGTCGTGGCAGCAACGCGGCACAAGCGGCACGCAACATCAACGACGTTTATGGACCTAACACTACAAATCAAAGCACCATCGGTTATTGGTTTGCACGCTTCCATTCTGGGAATTTCGACCTGAAAAATAAACCTCGCGGTCGTCCGAAGACTGTGGTCGACAATGACAAATTAAAAGCGATTGTGGAATCTGATGATACACAATCTGCGGCTGAATTAGCAGTAGCTTTCGTTAGCGTCAAAACAATATTGGTCCATTTGCATCAAATTGGCAAGGTAAAAAAGCTTGACAAATGGGTGCCTCAAGAACTCAATGATCGCCAGCGCCAATTACGCGTCGATACGTGACTTGCACTGCTCAACAGACACACTAATGAAGGAATTTTGAACCGCATTGTTACCTACGATGAAAAATGGATTCTGTTTGATAACCGTAAGCGCTCAGCAAGTTCGTTGGAACCTGTTTTAGCACCTAAACAATGCCCTAAACGAAAACTTATCCTTAGAAAAGTGATGGTCACTGTTTGGTGGTCTAGCGCCAGTGTGATTCATCACAGCTTCTTACTAAACGGGGTGAGCATTACTGCAAATGTGTACTGTGAAGAACTGAACACAATGATGGAGAAGCTGGCACGTTTCCGACCAGCATTGGTCAATTGCTTGTCTCCGCTGCTCCTGCACGACAACGCTCAGCCTCATACTGCACAGCAGACGGTCTCCAAGTTACAAGAACTGGGTTTAGAAGTTCTCCGTCATTCGCTCTACTTACCAGACCTTGCACCTACAGACTACTACTTTTTCCAGAATTTGGATAACTCCTTGGCGGGAAAAAAATCAATACCCGAGAGGCAGTACAAAATGCCTTTGAAGAATTTCTTAATTCTTAAAAATTTATTTAATTCTTAAAAACTTATAAAGCATTATATTTGACAGTACGACAATGTATTGAAAATATTGGCAGACTCAGGTTTAAAACGTCCTTAAGAAATATGTGTGATGTTTTGTGACTAATTACATAGATTAGAATAGTATACTGGAGGAGTTTTGGTCTGTCATGTAGCGGCTTTTGTATGTTATTCATAATATTTTGTTATTTGACTCTATATTTTGTAATATTAGAAGCATTTTACGTAATACAGTTCGGTTATTGTGCATAAGTGAAGTGATTGGAAGATAATACCTCGAACCGTGAATTCTGAGATGTCACAAAAACCCCTTTTTATCTTGAACTGACTACGCTATTGACCTAGCAAGGTTTTAACACTTCACCAGCTTCACCGGACTACTAAGGCGAGCGCTTAAGGCACTCAGCCGACTTTATTTTGGCAACTAGCTCAAGGGTGCCCGGCACACCTCGGCTTGGTTGTTTGTTGCCTGTTGCATGCAAAGTCGCGACCTATCTTAGCTAACTATTCATATATGTATGAGTTGTTGAAACGTATATGTGTACCAAGCATATACGCCGTAACAATTCCTCCATATATATATTACCGGAAAATTGGGAGTTTTTCCAGTTCGATAAGCGAAAAAAAGTAAACCCTTCTACTTTCAAGTGTAAGTATGCACGTGTGTGGGGGTGATCGTGTAGTATTGTAGCAGTGATGTATATTTTGTGTCACCGTATCGCGCAAGCAACGCACTCAAGGGCTTCCTACCGAGGGATCGAACCTAGGCTTGAGCCGCTGCCGAAGAAGGCCTAATCAGGTTCACAAAAACTCCCTGGAAAGCTCTAACAAAGTAACCACCATCATGGTGGAATATTGAAATAATAATCACGACAGTTATTGTGTAATTTCCATTCAAACAACATTAACACTGGCAAATGCTTCTGCGGAGCCAAAATAAGAAAAAGAAGTGGTATACTTGAGGCTAAAATTATTCTTTATAAACAACACATTTTTAAGTTACGTTTAGCGCCATCTCTTGGTTGTTTTCATTATTAAGTTATGAATTACTTGCCACGCTTATATTTAATTTTATTATTTTGTCTGGAGATGGCACGGAGTAGTTTTAATTTTGAACGAAATCAATTAGTTACTTAAACATCTTATTGTTAAACACTACTGAAAATTTTCAACAATAATTATAGCATCTTTTAACAATAAACCTACATAATTATCACTTTGTTTTTATATATATTTCGGATATCATTGACACATTATTAGTATTAGTTGTTATTATGTACTTATAAATAATATTGTCTTCAGATTTGATCTATATACGAATATTATGAAGAGGTAAAGTTTGTGAGTGTGTGACGTTGTAAGAGATAATCTCAGGAATTTCTGGTCCGATTTGAAATTCTTTTAGTGTTATATCACTCATTTATCGAGGACGCTACGGCCGATAGGACCGGAGCATAATGAAGAAAGAAATTCGGTTTTTTTTTACCCCTAGAAGGCTTCCGCTGCGTGCGAGCCTTAGCCCAAAGTAGTTATTTTAAGTGGACGAAGTCGCGGGCAATGTCTAGTTACAAATAAAACACTTCTTTTTGAAAATCTTTTCGTTTTATTGCTCCACAAGGTATTTATAAGCATTTTATTTTCAAATAGAAACACACCGAAACCACATGTTACGAACATGTGTGTGCATAACAGAACATCATTCTTTTTATCCATTTATTTACCTTATATCTCTAATCTATCAGGTACATTACAATATACAACAAATTTGTCACTGTTTTAGAATTAAAAAAAGTTTTTGTGATAATCCATAAAAAAACTGAACGGGAATGTTTTCTTGGATTTAATTATGTATTGACAGTAATATAAATATTTCTGATATAAACACACACAATTCATAATCAAGCCGTTTCAACAAAACAAAAACACACATTCATCATAATGGTCGCAAAATTATTATAGCTAATGTTTCAGAAGGATGCTGTTTACACTTGTATAGAAACATATCAGTTAATTTCAATGTCTTTTAACAATTCTTGAAATAATCAAATTTGGATATGCCGTTCGGTAACTTTTATCGCTTAATAAGTTATAGATTGTTATAAAAAAATTAGGCGGATGTCAAACATATAACAACCTAATATTTCATATAAAACGCATTATATTCCATGAAACGGATACGCATGAATCGAGAGACACATACAATAATAATAGCACAGTCTTTGTATTTATTTATTTTATAAGTTATTGCATTCTATTGAAAATAGTCATTTCATTTTTATTGTAAGCGATATAAAGTTGGCACAAAAGAATACGAATTTGTTTATGTTAATAGTTACTAGATGGCGCTTATTTAAGTATTAAGAATGCCATATTTAATTACTTAAACAAACGTCATTTTCACACGGTTCAGCATTATAAAAATATATCTACTGCATTTTGAAACAAAAAAGAAATATAATTTGCGACTCTCATAATAATAAATGATGTATTAACAATCATACATGAGATCACAGAGTATATTATACTCTGGCGAATCACCGACAAAACAACAAATCTTGTCTCAAATTTCCTGTACTTGAAGGTTATAATCGTGGAAGCTAATTACGAGTTTTTAATATATGTATTTTATTTTTTAATTACTCAACGATCGCTAGTCACATGTTAATTCACCTTCTGGTATTGTTTTCTAGAAAATTCTATACATCTATTTTTATAAATCTAATACAAACATTGGACGTATGTCCATTTTTATTGAATTTTAAAAAAACATTGCATTTTGATCCCATTAGCGATAAAAATAACAAAACGTAAAGAAATATAACAGAGAAAAAAAATGAGACAAGGACTTGTTGTTTTAATTCAAAATATTTTAAAAAGAGGTTACAACAGCCTGGCATTTTGACACAGCTTAGTACTGTCTAAAGTTAAACGAATATTTACATTTTTACACCACTCACTGCCACTGATAATGTTATATAACTAAAATCGGTTATTTTTTTTCAATACAACCTAGTGAGTGTTGAAATACAATTTAAATCAAACAAACGTATCCATATTTATACGTTTAGCACCATCTATTTTAAATAGTTTTTTATTGATGACAAAAGACAGTGAGGGTTTACGTCTTTTATTGAAACTTTTCCATCGATACGGTATAAAGATCACCGAAACAGTTAAATTGAGATATAATCTATGCGAGTGTTGCCAGGTAGTTCCATGAATACATTCAAAATTCAAATAAAATATTTTGTAATATGTAGAAAATTACAAATGATTATTAAAATATAAAACGTAAAACATTGATTCCATTAATAATTAGCATTAAAATTTTGTCATTTTAAGAATTCTTTGTTGAATCGTTTCTGGGAACACAGGTGTACACTGCTAGTTTCAATCTACTGTTTCGGAAATCTTTCACAACCTACGCTAATAATTAAAGCGTTATTTTAGGTTAAAATGGCTAGGCCATATTTGAAATCTTCTCCTAAAAACGAAAAAAAAAAATATTTAAAAAAGCAAAATCAAACACATAATTAAATTTTAAAACCTTTTTCTTTTTTATTTTTTCATGAAAATATCATAAATAATTTCCTAAAAACCGAAATTAGTTTAATTTAAAAAAATGCCAATAAATACTAAAAATTAATATACAATAATTACATACAATTAAATACTACGTTAGCCAAGCCAAAATATTCATAGCACCAAATATTTCAACAATATACGTATAGTACTGATAGAAAAGTTTCACACAACTATATAATAAATTTTAGGTAGTCTTAAATAACCATATTGACATGCAGTCCAATTCTAACACTATTATTTTTTTAAAACAATAAGTTATTCTTACTACACTCGATTACAGTACCCATTATTATAATATATATATATAAATTTATACATATATGTATATTAATAAGTAAATGGTAATTGTTTTTTTTTCAAAGTGTCTCTGACTAGACATAACTCTAACCTAAAACTGAAAACTTATATTAAACCATCTACTTATGTAACATAGCACTCTTTCAAAGGAAATATATAAAGGAAAATTCATTTCTTTTTTCTTTCTTTCACAATTTGAGCTTTGCCAAAAGTCACTTTTACCGTGAAATCTTATTTCACAAAATTTCGTTACAATTTATCTTATAATAACAACAATGTCGGCCACAGTGCAGTCTAAAACTAGCACACTTAGTGAACAAAAACAACTAATAATTTAAACATGTCCGTTTTAAAAATTCACGAATTCATTAAAAAGTTTGGTATTCATCCCGATAATAAGAAAACGGGACTTTTTGACATATATTATACTTGCAACATCATATTCATATTATTTATAAAATAAGAACACTTTGTATAAATCTAATAATGTTGCCACATCGTCATTCAACGACAGATTAAAAACTATGCCAGCTACAATTAACCACTTATAAAAGTTTTATAAACAAACTTAATAAATTAAAGTTATCATGTATTGAAAAGCAAACCAATGCATTTCTACAAAAATACACCACATAGGTATGATAAAAGTCTGTTCATCGAACTTTATAAAATATTAGTAAACCGAATTACTACAAGTCGCAAATAAATATGCATAGTAATAAAATGCACTATTACTGGCAAAGGTTTTAAAGTTCAAGGCGAAGTAAACTTAATTGCCTTGGTATAGTAGCTATGCCGTTTTATTAACTGTATTTGTAACGATAACATGTAATAGATACGATAAACATTACAAATATGAAGTGCCTGACGTTAAAAAAATATATATATGTAAACTGAAGATTCTCGAAATTTGAATAATTAAAACATTAACATTTGTTTATTTCAATAATAATACATTCTTTTGAACTACTGTTTAAAAGAACACTTGTCATAATTAACAATATCATTCAATTAGAAAGAATCCTGTCATTCAAATTTCAATAACATAACGTACGAATTATTTGTTTTCTACATAATAATGTACGTATTCAAATAAAAACAACAATATCTAAAATTAGAGTTGCCATATAAAAAACTACTTTACCGAATGGTAGAATGACATGTGGTAATATTAAACGGAATTCTTAAATATTATTTCTTAATTTAGTCCAATGTTTATTTTTATTTACAATGAGGTAGACCGTGAAAAGTTTCCCTTATACTTATATATTAGTTTTATCGGCCATGAATCTACTTGCTGAAAAATTTTAAAGATTCCGTCATGAAATGAAACAAATAAAGTGTAGAAGTTATGATGCATAGTTTATTTTTATTTAAATTTTATAATGACAATAACGCGTGATCAGAAAATTTATTTTGGTTTATATATAACTATTATGTAATAAAACTTTTCTTTTAATTCACATGTTAAACTTTGACACGTACGGTTTAGTTTCTTTTGTTTTAATCGTTTTCATTGTTCCGTAGAAACATTGTAATCGAGAACAGGAAATAAAATGAGACAGTTTTCAATGGTTTTAAAAATGCTTAGAAACATTTTTCTTTATTGATATAGTGACTGAGTTTGTAATAATATATGGTTTTTCTTTTAATTTTCATAATACATTTTCCCCGTCAAATATGCAATATAACATTTAAAAAACTTTAAAAGAGGTGTACGGCGTATGATGATACATTGAGATAAATAATTGTTACTATTTGGTATGGCTGAGGTTTTTACACATTATACAGAGTTATTAGGGTAATTAAATTAGATCGTAGTTAATTAGAAATTTATAATTATGTGTTTTAATTTAAAATAATTGACTGTTTGATTAAATAATATACTTACGAGGTCTTATTTGTGATTAGAAGGAATAATAAAAACAGACAAGAATCCAAAGTTCTCCATATGTATTACAAAAATGTTGAGATAAAAACTTAACAATAACCCTGTATAAATTATGCTTAAAGATTTATCTATACACTATTTTTATATATTACATTTTATGTGAGTATTTATTTAGGTAGTAAAAGAGAATATATGTGAAATTATATGGACAGGTAACAGATGTACCCTGATGGCACACATTCAAGGGAATACCGAAATTGTATATGAATATAAAAGAGCTAAAATCAATACTTGGTATAATTATTTACATTGGGGTGTAGAAACAGGCATCTATCTTTATAGAAGTTCGACTGGGAACGTCGTTTACCTATGGCGTTAGAACGAACGCCTGCGTTGTTTGTACTGTGGTAACGCGATAGCACTCACTGAGCGTTCATCGCGCGTCACTAGACCGCAACCTGGTGATGACACGCGTCGGTCAACACGGCGGTTCGCCTTCTTCCACTTTAGGGGGAGAGGTAAGGACTGGGACAGCCTCGGCGGTGTTCCGTTCCCGCCTTACGACTTCTGTTTCCCGCCTCGCGACTTCCGCTTCCCGCTCCTCGACGCGAGCCTCTCTTCTAGCTAATTCCGCTTCCCGCTCGTCAAGCATCCGCGCGCGTTCCGTTAACCTCGCCTCCGCGTCCAGAAGCGCTCTCGCTGCTAACTCTGTATCCTGGTGCGGGGGAGGGGACGTCGATGATGTCACGTCGTCAACGGGCGGAGTGAGAGGTTTTAGTGCCACGTTCGGCTGCAAGTCGCGTTCAAACCTCGTGTAATCGGCGACTCGGACGACCCTCTCGGGGTGTTGCAGTATTGGTTCTCGCTTTCCCCACGGCCTGAACGCTGACAGCGCTCTGTAGTGTAACGCTCGGTAGGGGTCTAAGAACAATGTGTAAGCGTACTCTTCGCTTTTGGCCTTCTTCAGAGGTGATTCAGACGGTTCCTGCTTGCAGACCACCGTCTCCACCATCTGGAAATAATAAGAAACGACTGCTATAAGAACGTTTATGTCACTACAATGTATGAAATTTTAAGTAATAAATATACTTGTTGTAATTCGAAAGCAGCTAAGGCGGATACTATATTCCAACTACAAAACCGGCAATTTATAATTTGGGGTCTCCCGAATAATTAAAGATTAGGGCCTTAAATGGCTAAAGTATTTTTGATTTTTGAACACGGAATGTTTTAAGAATAGTCATTCTGTCGACTAGATGAGGAGAGATCAAGGCAGTGTCAATGTCACCATAACTACCACACACGTGTGACCTGAGTTGACGTCATCTGCTTATCGTTCCCTATGTAATAATAACTCGACTTTACAGATAAACAATGAGGGAATAACATATAATAATATTATTGTGAAACCTTGTACTCGTGATATTTAATTTAATGTTTGTTATATTTACTGATGACTCGATGTAGTTCTTTTGCAAGCTTATTAGAAACTAGTGGAAGTCTGCAACTTTGTTGATTTATTGGAGTTATGTGTTTTACCTGGATTGTGGGTTGTCTTGTACTGATTTTAAATTACCTCTATCAAATGTTGATATTGTTTTTTTTCTTTTTTATTTTGTCCTGCATTTACTGGCAACACTGATAACTGATATTTACTAAATTTAACAATAAAGAAATTGAGTCTAGTCTGTTATGTAGTGGATTTTTTTTCTCTTTTTCTCTATTTTCTTTAATCTTGTATTATTTGGCTTTATATTGTGTATTATTGTTTGTGTTTTAAAGTAACATAGTTCTGGTATTGTGCACAAGAGAATTGGATGGGAAATAATACCACGGAGCATGAAATGACTTGCCACAAAAACTCTTTGAAAAGTTCTAACTAAAGTTAGAACATTGGAATGAGCGCAAGAAACTTGTAATATAACTAACCTACTCAATAATGGCAGTAATATGCTACTATAAGATTGTCAGAATTAATTAAAAAAATATACAGAAATGAAGTGTATTTAAAATCTAACATAAATCGTTTAACCTCAAAGTGTGATGAGAAAATGCTTATCTTGAAATAACTAGTTAGCATTCCCAATGTACTTGAAACAGTTCGCAGGTTTAGTTAACAAATAACTCTTTTTTGTATGTTTTTCCACACGGAAGACATATATGTATGAAATGAAAGACCTTGAGAGATTAGAAGATTATATGTGTGTTATGAATCAAGTGATTAATTAAGTCTACTTTTTATACGGCCCGTGCAGTGTGATTAATTAATAATTATTTAAAATTTATTAAAAAAAATTACAAATCCTTAATCGATTAAAAAAGTCGTGACAGACTTAAGGACTATCGATAGAAGTGAAAACTGAAAACTATGGAAAAATCGTTTTTTTATTTATTTTTAATCATTTGAATTTCATAGTTTGTAAATTGAAATTACGAATATTACGAATTTACGAAAACATTGACACTGGCAAGTGCTTCTGCGAAGCCAAAACAAGAGAAAGACGATAAACCTCCTTTGGCTCCTATGTAGTACAGTGTAAATAATTTTGTGCGTTTATTAAAATACGAATACGTATTAACGAAATCAATGTTTATTAAAAAACTATAAAGAGATACATTTTCCAACATAGGATGTATGCACTTATTTATATATGTAAATACATATTTTCTTAGATTATATTATGTATTACATTGTTTTAGTATTTCAAATACTGCAGCCTTAATCATGAAATACAATATTTTGGTACGTATGTGGAGAATAATTTGTTTATAGTATGTATATGGTAATTTGCACAATACATAGGTTATGCTTGATAGTCCGGATAATCGCGATTCCGTATAACTGAGAGCCGGATAATAGAGTTTCTACTGTATCATTGAAAACAAAAAATCAATCGCGACATTTTCTTTGTGTGTAGCACATTTTTAGAATGACAAAGCAGGCACCCATGTAACGTTCATAGTCCTTGGCTACCTTGGTGAGTGAAACATTCAACGCCCTACAACATGAGGTGTGAGCAGGATATTCATATTACGTAATGCGGGGATGGGAAGGTGGTTGGCAGACGACGCGCGTCATCAACCCCCCATTTGTAGGGTGGGGGTATGAATGTAGGTCGCGGCCGGGCCGCAGACGAACCTCAGACGCCAACCTCGTTTCGAAACCCAGTGACATCGGAGTTTTGGATACGTGTTTGCAGTGTTATATCGTAAACTTTGCAAGGGTTTGAGCGATAATTTTATCGATTTTTCACCTACTAAGTTTGCATCCGTAGATGATATATGTGATAGAAATTATACGGGACAATATTTTTTTAATTCAGCCTTAATCTATACTAATATTATATAGAGGTAAAGTTCCTGAGTTTGTGACGTTGTAGGGGGTAATCCGATTTGAAAAATTCTTTTAGTGTTACATAGCTAATTTACCGAGGAAGGTTATGGGCTATATATCATCACGCTGAGATCAATCGGAGCGGGGTATTAATGAAGAATGATTCAAAATCGGGATTTTTTCCTCTTGAGAACCCCGCTGGGTGGTCACCGAGATTTGCCACTCACGATGTAAATCACAGTTTTTTTTTTATATCAACAGCAACAACAAAGAACAGGTAGGTCATCTGATGTTAAGTGATCACTACCGTCCATAGACACTTGCAACACCAGGGGAGTCGCAAGTGCGTTGCTAGCCTGTGTTGGGGAAGATGAGGGGGGAGGAAGGGAAGGGAAGAGGAGAATAGGAGAGGTGGGCCTCCGACGCTTTCACTGGACGAACGAAACGGAACAATGCAAGCACTGTAACTTCACGTCGGTTTTCTGTGAGAGGGTGATGATACCCCGGACGAACCGACCCATGCAAGCCGAAGCCAGTAATATCTTCAGCGTGGCTCTAAAACCTACATTTAATAGGGAGAGTCACCGTAACTTCAAAGTCAGTTAAATGTCTTGAGATAATAATGGACATGCTTATATTAAATTGTATTTTTAAATTATTATTTCATTTTTACGATTTTTTCTTACGAATCCATGAAACTTACAATTTATGAAGTAGTGAGATTGAAAAAAAAAGAATTAAAAATGATATGCCATTTTGAAACCTGTGTCTTAAAAATCAGTTGAGGGGTTGAATTATGGTCAAACGCTAAAAGCTATAAATTATAAAAAAAAAACAATATCTATTATAATCACAAATAATTACGCTATCGTGTAAATAAATATTGTTATCTAAACCCGTTGTTAGTTATTCTGCTGTTGAGTAAATAGCTGTTTTGTAATTTGAAAAAGTAATGACACGATAATGGAGATAAAATTATTGCCGTGATTTTAGTATGTGCTATGTGCTTTCTCTTTCACACCTATCTGTTTTGTATATTGCTTGTTCGCATCTTGCGATTACATGCTACAATGGTTGTGATTATTAATAATAACAGATACCGGATAATTTATAGCATAATAATTAAGTGTTGAATAATAGTATTAAAGTGATGCAATTGAATTAAGTTTGGATTTGTTTTTGAATTGAATTGAATTTGAAGTGAATTTAATTAATTCAATTCACTTCAAATATATATAAACTTAAGTTTATATATATTTTTTCTGTTATTTCTCAAATAAACGTATGTTCAATTAACATGAGAATGTATTTCAGGAGTCAAAGAGACATTAACAACTAATAGAATTTTCCATTACCACAAAGCACAGTAGCATAATAAACAGAGACGTAGGGTTGCCATTGATTAGTGTCCAATTTTTGTGAACTTTACGAGATATCTAATCTTATATTTTGAACAATAAAATTATACCATGCTGTTACAAAAACTTAAATACGTATCAAATGCTCGCTTTAAAAGGGTTTCCTATTAAATGCACCGCGCTCGCCCGAGGCAAGTTCGCGTTATCGTTTTGCAAGTCTAATCTTATCAAAGCGAGTCAAAAGAGCAAGATGGCAAACATTCAGCGAGCGCGGTGCATTTAAAACGTAATCTTTTTAAAGCAAGTATTCAATACGTATTTAACTTTTCTGTAATAACACCGATAGAGTTTAAGGAATACATCATTATCGCACTGATGTACACAAAAAATACTTATTCAAATATATGTATATATGCTTTTTATAAAGCGTTAGCAAAGCTTAAAAACTGTTCACATGCTTTGGGGTTTCATTGCAAAACATTTGTTAGGAAAACTTTTTTTTTTCTCGAACTGACTACGTAATTGACCTAGCAAGGTCTTAACAGCTTCACCGGACTACTAGGAAATCGTCTGAGCCACTTCCAGTAGGGCTATGCAGAAAATAAAAAAATATAATTAAGAGACGGCCTATAATCTATCCAATTATCTAGTAATTTCCCTAAAATCATAAGACTTGAGGCAAAGCATAAGCTAGAAGAACATAATATTATGTTCTTTGTAGCGTTTCTTTTATTTTATATTCCTTCGTAGGATTCAAACGAATTTATTATTTATTTCACTTTTGTGATGTTTTATAATATTCCATTTGCTGTTTGTTACATAAATAACAAGCAATTACCCGTGAATTCGTTCGACTATAAAGTTGTAAGAAACTTCACATTTTAACAATAATTATGTTACTGATTGACTGATAAATCAAGCACCATATCAAGCGTGTTTTAGTATCTAAAAGTTTATTATAGGGTGGATCAATATGTGAACGATGGTTACATCTGGAAATGACGCTAATCTTAATACATCCACCAAATACGAATGTAACTACCAATGTCTGTAAAAATATGTATTATGAAAAGAAAAAGCAGATTCTCGATGACTGGGTTATTTTCCGAACCGGTAGTGGTTTTGATGTTTATAAGCGCCTTCTCAAGACCTAAACTGAATACAGTATTTTGGTATTTTAATTTTGAAACAAACATATCCTGGATTCCACAAGCTAAATGAAAAAAATCAATATAACATGTACACAGGCCGTGATACTACGCTTCGCTTGTCTGACGCAGGCTCAATGAATACGCCGCATAAGCTTTTCTTCCATCAAAAATCACTCAACACAGCAAGCTTTCACAAAAAAAACCTGTGTATACTTATGTACACGCGTTAGAAGTTATACTTCTTTGGCGTAACAAAAAAAAAAAATCTATTTAACTATTTTCTTTTCTATCTATTGTATCTTCTTTTAAAATTTCTGATACAAAAAATATTCTGTCGCCTTATTCTACAGTTGTAGAAAAAACGACACTAACAATAGAAAAAAGATATCTAATACATTGAAAGTTTTAATACAAAGAAATACAAAGAAACAAAATGATGACTACAGCGTTATTATAGTATATAAGTTATTCAGGGAGTCGGTTTTTCGTGATGGTGTCGCGCATCGTAACTACTCTCATCATTTTTCCCTAACGAGCCAAAAGAAGTATAATTTAAAAAAAAAAATGGCCGCCTAATATTTTTCCCAAATAATAGCTAAAACATTTAACGTAGGTAACCCTGAGCGTCCATAGCCGTCAATGGAGTACGATTTGTTTAGACAAGGCTGGCAACCGCCGTCTCGGGTGGACCATCATAGTAATTAAAACTAACTGTGTTTATTTTGCTCGTACCCAATTACACAATCACGGATCGGAGCCAGACAGACGTGTTTACAGTGCGTGTTAGTCAATGGCTCGCTATCGAGTTTTATTGTCCGTCGAAACTGACTCAGCACCGTGCGTTCGCGTTTTTCGTCGTTATTTGCTTCTCTTTCAAACCCATCGTGGATCGGCAGTTCTTTTAGGACACATTTACTCGTTATACTGTTGGATTTTACGACTTTATACAGCGAGATTCGTGGATGCTTTAGATTGGAAAAGCTTCTATCCAGATACGGATTAAGGACATAGTAACAGGGGTAAAAGTAAAAATATTTAAAAATAATTCAGGGCCTATTTTATTGCCTTTTTCTTCAAACTGATTATACTATTTGGCCTGACAAGGCTTTACGACTTCAGACTACAAAGGCAAGTGCTTAACACTAAACCTACCGGTAGCGGTCAAATTGACCGTTTTCAAACTTTTTATCCAATTTACACATTTTTTAATGTTATAATATTGTTATCAAACTATATGACAATTCTTAGAATATCCATATAATATTTTCTTCACTCTTTACTTTAAGTTATTTTTTTCTTTTTCCAAAAAAAAGTTGTTATGTGACCTACCTACCGCGGCCGGTCAATAAGACCGGCGGGAAAAACTGTTATAAAGTTATTTCAAAGTAAATTTTTTACGGCTATCTCAGAGTCGCTTATAGTTGAAAAGAGTGGATAAAAATAGTATTGATTGCAGTCTCAAGTAGTGCACTTCTAAAAAGGTTTTTTACCATTATTTATTTGAAGAAGAGAAGGTAAAGTATCTGTTGTAGATATTTACCCTAAAAATGTCAAAGCATTTGAAAATTACAAATTACCTAAAAAATATAACGGACATAGAAGAAGAATTTTCACATAATGATGAACAAGAAACTTTTGTAAGTGAAAAAAACATGGAAATAGATCAAGAACTATTTACAAGTGAATTAGAATCAGAAAGCGATAGTGAAGAGGAGAATATTATAAATAAGCGTTCAGGGCAGAAAAAAAGAGGGTTTTATTGTCATCCGAAAGTGAAATAGATTTAGATTATATTTAGATATATACAAAATCTAAAGAAAAACAGCTTTTACCAACACCGTCCACAAGTACAGATTTGTGCGTACGAAAAACTTGTCAAATGAAATTTTGTAAAGGTTATAAAACAACAAAAATCTCTTCGAAATGCGAAAAATATGTTTGCGGCAAGTGCACATTTCAGACTAAACTAATTTGTAAGCAATGCGAGGTAGCCAAATAAGGTATATTATGTATGCATAACATTCTGTATAAAACTTTAATTTTATTTGTTTTTTTTTATAAAGAATTTAAAAATTATATAAAATGGACGAAACTTTATGAAAATTCTTTATTTTATACACATTTAGCAACAAATCAACCATTATCTGCATTGAATAATGAAATAAATGAAACTTTTTAATTACCGGTCAATTTGACCGCACGCGGTAGGAATAGATATACAAGAATTGTCGGTAGGTTTAGTGTTAAAGCACACAACCGATTTTATTTGACAATTAGCTCAAGGATGCACGACACTTCTCGGCTTGAGCTTTTGCCTTGATTATGCAACATCACGAGTCTAACTCTTTATTGCCTTACTATAGTCGAATTTTTAATTAATCTCTGATTCTTTTCTATTTCTCTCTTGTATCTTAACTCTACCCTCCCTATACATTTTTGATAATTGAATGTATGACCGTAAAAACTTTGAAAAACTACATTTGTAAAAGCCTGGCATAATTTAAATACTAGAAATTGTAACAAACTGGTCGTCTCATGTTTCAGATTTAGCAAAACAAGTAATAGTTTTTTATCTCTGTATCAGTCGACTCCTATTCCTACTTCCTCACACAAAAATACTGTGTATCTTCTGTTTCATTCTTTTATAACCCACGCTTTGCTACTAGCGACAGACCAATCTTCAAACATTACTTTGTTTGCCATCTCTCCCTCCGTCAGAACAATCATAATCTTCTTTTTTAACACCTTTCGGAAACTGAACTTGACGAGGGGTGAGAAATGGTCAAAATAACACTTTATTTATTTTACATTCATACTAATTCTGACATAACCAAAGTTTATTCACATAAGAATGATTGAACCAAATGGTTACGAGTTCAATCCTCGCCCGTATTAGACTTTTATGTTATAGCTTACTTGGTGCCTGAATGTTAACTATATGTCTGGTATGCCGTCATTTTTGTGAGTATAAACCAGTAATGCTTAGTTAAGAATTAAATAACCATCAGTGAATAGTGCCTAATATCTAAATGACATATGTTAACATCCACCTCCGGTGCCATTGAATGGCGTCCGGGGAGCAAG
>JACEII010000004.1:12717493-12871224 GCA_014332785.1 Antheraea mylitta | reverse complement strand
CTACAAGTATTCATTTGTCTACTCTGATCCCAACCATACTTCAACACATACGTGGTATCACGAGTAAGTCTAAAATAGAAGTCATTGTTGACGATAAGTTTTTACTGTTTAAATTGACTATTCACTACATCATATATACTCGCATAATGGCGGACAGTTTGAAGAAAAATAATAATTATTAATTTCACGGCAATCAATCATTGACACTGGCAAAAGCTTCTGTGACGTCAATGGAAGAGAAAAAATACAAAACGTGTTGCCAACGAACGATGCACGTGGTATAAAATTAAATAAGATAAATATGTTGTTGAAAAATTCGTCGAAATATTTGGCTACTTAAAGCCACATAGCCGTTATCAATAGATAAATCGTTGTGATAACGTGAGGTTTGTATCGTCTGGGGCCCGATGTTTATTGTCTGACGAATGGGATAACAGAAGAAAAATTGTTTACACATTTTTTTTTAGGTTTTTAGTAACTTTCTCTGAATTTCCAGAACATGTCGTGAAGAGATAAACCAGATCCGAGTTTCTTGCCGGTTCTTCTCGATGACTGGATTGTTTTCCGAACCGGTGTTTTGACCTTTATAAGCGCCTTCTCAGGGCCTAAATTGAATGAATCCTTTATTTTGATTTTGTAAATTTGATTGAATCATATATTTATATTACCTACGTATGTGTATGTGGTATTATAGTATTATATTAATTTACTTCTCAGTGAAAATTTGAGTTGATATAACGCCTATAATTTCTAGTTGTATTTATGTTTTGTCGTATACAAACTATCGGAACAATCCAACAGAGGATTAGGTTATACTGTGCAGCGTGGCAGGGACTTATCCTCGACTGAGTACTCTCTAAAAAACTTCAATTACTTCCATTTTATCAAGTTTCAGATTTTTAAAACCCTCGCTAGATGTATTTTCGGAAACCCTGTCTTATTCTGAGTTATGTTATATAATGAACTGCGAAACTTCATGGTTTGTGCAATTGGTGTTAATTGTCAAATTATCTTTCACAATACGATCTAAAATAAAGGTGATCAACTAGACGTCGTCTATATGTCACCGATCTTCGATATAATTCCAGGTTAAAACGTCTCTGCTGCTTTTCAAACCCAATCCCGAAAATCGACGAAAAAAAGAAAACAAAACAAGAAATCCTCCATAATTTCCAGCTAACTACAAATACCTACCATCTCGATCTAGTTACTTAATATAGACAAACTGATTTCCTAACACGACAAGTATTTACTAGGAGTTTTCGCAAGATCTTGAAATGCCCCATATAGTAGTTTTTATTTTTCATAATCCTGGGTAATTTTACTCTACATTTTGTAATATTGTTGGCATTTTACATAATATAGTTTGGTTATTATACAAAAATGAAGAGGATGGGAAATAATACTACGAGCATGGATTCTGACTCGCTACAAAAACACCTTGGAAAAATCCAACAAGAGGGTCTCCATCTTGTTAGAGCATCTCATGACATGGGGCTCTTCAAAAAAAGGATTAAAACACGCTTTCAAAGGTCGGCAACATAATAGCGATGACCCTGGTGTTGCTGTTATCCATACGCGACGGTAACCATTTAACATCAGATGGACTTTCTGTCTGTTTGCTGCCTTTTGGCATAAAAAAAAATCTAAATTATCGCAACAAACTTGTAATATCATTTTACCTACTCGATAATAGCAGTAACAATGTACTAGAAGATCGGTTATCAAACATAAAACTAAAAGAAAAGCATATATTATGATACACCTGGTTTATAGTAGCCGTAAACCAGTCTGATGCAATCGTCACGCCCTACAACCTTGTAAAATTATTACTACCCTAATATACCTCAGACTTAATAGTTGCCAGTAACAGCAAACACAAAAGCTATTAAATGCTCTATTTATTTCATTCATTTCATTTATTTTCTTATTTATTTCTATTTCTACTTCTATTTATTTCATTATTCTGATCTATTTCAAGGTTCCCAATCATAAGAAGATATTAAAATACAGAGAAACCTGCAAAATCATTACATGTTGCTACAACAACTAAGCAAAATTCCTAATAGTATGTAAAATTGTCGATTACGCAAGCGGCCGACGCATCCCACCCCGGTAGGCGAGGGGTGGTCGCCAGACACCTCCCATTCAGCCCTCAACGTCCAAGGTCAAACGGTCTACACACAAAAACCACTCTAAAATCGGCTCTATTCCCCTTAAACAAAGCAACATCTTCATTGAAGAATAATTGATAATTTTCGCAAAGGAAATCCGCCTTACTCCAATGGAATTAGAGTCTAGTTTTACCCGCACTGTATATCATAGAAGTGGAGTTGTACTACTTCGCAGCAATCAATGAATTTCGTCCTTGTATGAATAATGCATGGAAACGGAATGACTTAAGTGACAGTTCGTTTGATATTCCGTTTAGCAAATCGGTAGAGTTATCTCCGGGGACATTGTTGTATGTATAAAATAAACATGGGTGATAGTAAAAGAGAAACAATTATCATAGCGAAACTAGAGGAAAATACAGAGTAATAATATAAGGAAGAGAAGCAAATAAATAGGCCAACGTAATCTTCAATGAGTTTGTTACATTATCATGTTTACTTCCTCTTTCTGGCAGAATTATCTTTAATGAAAGCAATACGCGCCTTATATTTTACCATATACATGCTTAATATTATAAAGCTGAAGAATTTGTTTGCCTGAACGTACTAATCTCACGATGCTCACTCTCACGTGCTAATCAATCTTGAACTACTGATCCGATTTGAAATATACTTTCAGTGTTGGATAGCTCATTTATCAAGGGAGGCTATAGGTTATAAGGATATAATCACGCTAGGACCAATAGCAGCGGAGCACCAATGACGAATGTTTCAAAATCGCATTTTTTCCTTTTGTGAGCGTCCGCTGCGTGTTAGCATCATCTCAAAGTAAGTATTCCACGCGGACATAGTGACGCGGGCAGAAGCTAGTATCAACAAATATCTAATTTGAGGCGTGACAATATGAAGAAAACTCTATTTGAATTATTACATAATTTACCAGGGGGGGTAAATGGCCCGTCCTTTCATAATCTGATTACGACCTCGGCAATAAGTAAATAGGAGATAAGTAAAAAAGCATTTATACATTGCTCTCTTATCTTACGGCTTTAGATATCCATTGTCTAATGTGCAAAATAAAATATCAAACATATATCATTAATAATGTTATTGATAAGTACTACTTTAGTCTTTCATTTGTTACAGAATTATTAAAAAATGTTATGAACATCTTATCTAAGTTTAGCCAAAAGAGATTTGCATCGGTCACAGATAAGTATCTAGACCAAGTTTTTGGTCGGGATCTTTTTATCTTGTCATGTTATTTGGCTCTATAATTTGTAATATTGGTGGTGTTTTATGTAATATAGTTTAGTTAATGTGCACAAAATGCTCCTAATTAAGCTTGAAGTAGAGAATAATGGATAAAGAATGCTTAATCCTATCGAACGTCAACAGGGATTTGATAAAATTATAAATGTATGTGATTAATGATTATCCATCGATATGCTGGCTGTTTTATATTATTATCTTTGCTTGTCGAAAGTGGAATAAGAATAACGAACTATTTTCACACAAAAAACTGTATGAAAGGAAGATTGGATATATGTGAACGTAATTTTATAATTTTTATTAAGCGACAATGTATGCGATTTTATTTTGTGTAAATATATAATAATTTACATAACATGAATAGCGAGTTACTTATAAATAATTTAAGAACACTTTATTAATGTAGCTCCTACATTAACAAACTTATGAGTACAGTAAGAACATAAATATATTGACACCGGCGAATGTTTTTGCAACGCTATTAAAAACATAACCAAAACAAGTAGTTGTCAAAAAGGATAGATCTCATTTAAATTTGCCTCAATAGTCTAACGGTCATTGAGCAAGCATGAAAAACACTCGTGGGAGACTTTCTGATAACAAATGATTCCTCATTAAATGTTTAATTAACCAAAAGAGCGGTTTTAATTAATTCGTTTAGTAAATTCATCACGATCATGTTTAGCGAATGACGTATCTCACGGAATTTTATAAATGCACGATTGGCGCAGTGGTTTAAGTGACATGGCATGGCATTTCGAATCTCACAGAGGACAATTAATTCCATGATTCACAAATTATTGTTCTTAGCTTACATGTACTTTCTGTACGTTTATTATTTGTGTGATTAATGTAATAAGGCGTGTGCCGTACCAATTGAGTAATTATATAATCTTTCCGTACACATAATTACCTGTAAACAAAAACAAACTGTTTTTGAATTTTATTTTTAGTTTTATCTTTGGCAACCAAACTTCTAATAGATTATTACTGCCATTGTCGAGTAAGTTGACATTACAAGTTTCTTGCGATCATTTCAATGTTCATACAAGATGGTGGCCCATTTGTTAAAATTTTTGAGGGAGTTTTATGGCAAGTCAGAATCCACGATCCGTGGTATTATTTCTCATTCCCTTGTGCACAAATAACCAAACTATATTACATAAAACACCATGATAATTACAAAAACCAAAATCAATACAAGATTATGAATAAAATATAAAATCCATTACATGACAGATTGACCTGACCATGACCGCCTAAAATACGACCATTTTTTTGTTTAGGTTATATTTTTTTGCGTTTTATGTGTAATGGCCAGTGACAATGTTTTTATATAAGTATAATACATTTTTCTAACGTTATAGTCGTGTTCAATGACTTCTATAATGGAGAACAATAATAATTATTGCAAAAAAATAAGTAAATGTACAGACAGAATTACCGATTTGTTATTTTATACAAGAGTAATATTAAACGTGCACGAGTAATCATGGATATTAAGCCGCGGAGGCGTAAATAACAATTCAACATTAATTTAATCCGAGTTCAAACAGACTAGATTAATGGTGATTGCTAAATGTCAAATCTTTCACACAGCGGTCGGCTGCGATTGGAACATTCGAGACTGCGATACTGATCTCACTAATGGTTTTATTTTCATTTATTTATAGTTATATCTGACCATTGTTTTGCCATGTCTGACCATTAGCGACGGTATAGATAGTTACGAAGGACGCTGTATTACGAAATTAAATGTCGCTTTTTTTTTCGAACTGACTACGATGTTGGCCTGACTACTAAGGCGAGCGCTTAAGACACTTTGCCGCTTGGCAACAGTTGGTGCCAGAGTGCAAGAACCTCAGCTTGGACTGTTGCCTTAGATGCAACTTTGAGAATCTGTCTAATCTGAACTAAGCTAGCACTTCATACATATAAGAAATAATGCCACAAACATGTTAGCCTCATTAATTCTAAAATGTGTATTTGGTGACTGACAACTGGGCTAATTTAAACTAACCCAGTTGGAAATAAGGGTAACTTAAATATCGCTAATATTTTCCTATAACCATTGCATATTCAAATTTTCTATTGCCTCTACAAAATTTACACATATCCATAAACTGGAAAGGACTGTTATTTATTGATTTTTACAGGCAGAGATCTTTCGTTTATTCATGTGGACTGTCTCTCTCTTTTGAGATATCATGTCCCCAAATTATCGGGGTAGAAGGCAGACACGATGTTTTTCCATCTCATTTTGTCTATGGCTTTACGCTTCTCCTCACTCCAAGTAAGACTATTCTTGAAGACGAGCACAGACCTTCGCCAGGTTTGTCTAGGCTGACCTTGTCTCAGTCAACCCTGGGGATTCCAGTCCAGTGCCTGCTTAGGAATATAGCTGTTCGCTATTCCCTTCGCAAAGTGTCGCCGATCCAGGTTCATTTTCGACGTCGAACTTCACGATCTATGGCAGTGGTCAGCTAATAGCGGCTCCTTCAATCGTTACTTGTACCTCTCGCATAAACCTTTCTCTCTCTCTCTCCCTGTCTTTGTATATATTTACAGTACATTAAGAAAGTATTATCTCATTCTCTCACAGCCTAAAATGTATACATTTATAAAGATCGCTTGTTCGTTACATATTTTCATGTCATATAATCGACAATACAATTCACACCGTCCTAAAAGGAATTTCACTTCAAAAAGGACATATTTGCATGACATAAGTCAAAGCTATTTTTCTCTATAGACCCTCCATCTTTGTTGTATATTTTTATGTGCAGAAACAACAAACTGCCATTGTTGAATGCCACCACATACACGGCACGATAACAAATTACGTTAAAAATAATTCAAAGAAAAGCAGCGGCTCGTGAACGTCCCAGTATGGGACATAATTTTGTACCGCTGGCAACCCCGAAGTTGAAAAGCACATTGCTTTAGGGATTTAATTTGTTTGCGCGAATTTCGACAAATGTTAAAATAAAAGACGATCGATGAAATACAGTTCCCACGGTATTTCTTATGTTAAAAAGATGCAAATACCTCGAGACGTGTAGCAATCTTGAACAGTTCCAGTAAACGATCTTCGGATCGTCCGTTCTCCCAGCACGACATTTCCGAGAAGGAAGCCCGCGGGATCATGTAAGGAACACGCGATTGTTAACACGCAATATTTTAGCCAGAAATGTGTGATGTACTTTTTAGAATTAACAATTCAACCAGGTCGAATGTATTAAAATAAATAAGTAAATATCCGCGACTACGTCTGCGTGGAGCGGTTTGTTTTGGCAGGAGGTAAACTTATGATTTCGCGTTATGAACATGCTTGTGAGCGTGACCGACCGTATTGCGCTTGCGCGGCTTACGTCAGACTGCCTCAACTTTTTTTTATACTATATTAGTTTTAAACTGTCTGTGTATAAAATATTATAGAAATCGGTAACCGTTTTTGAATATACAGACATACTGAGAGACACTCGGACAGACATAAACTTAGAGGAAATTAGAGAAAATATTATAAGAAATATCATGAAACGTATGATACAAATCGATGTACTTGATCAGAATAGTGAAAAATAAACGCACTCGGAATTAATATAACTAAATTAATACTTTCAACATTTTTTTACACATTCATTTTTTTTTTTTATAGGAGCCCGCCTTTATTTCATAATCTGTTAGTGTGGCTCCTAGTTCTAGAAAGTCTGTGCATCCCCGCACTATGCAGTGTGGAAGGACAACAATTAGTTAGGCAATCAGTATTACAGATACATACTAAATCTACCCTTAGCAACAAATCTTTGGTCAGCAATTGTGAATTCAAAGGTTGCTATGAAATCTATACTAATAATATAAAGTATGTTTGTTTGAAAACTTTTACGATAATAAATATATGCAGGAGTTGTTGAGGCGTGTATGCTTGGTACACATATACGTTTCAACAACTCATACATATATGAATAGATAGCTAGGTTAGCTAAGATAGATCGCGATTTTGCATGCAACAGCCAAGCCGAGGTGTGCCGTGCACCCCTTGAGCTGGTTGCCAAAATAAAATCGGCTGAGTGCCTTAAGCGCTCACCTTAGTAGTCCGGTGAAGCTGTTAAGACCTTGCTGGGTCAATAGCGTAGTCATTTCGAAGAAAAAAAAATGTTTGCTTGAATGCGCTTATCTCGAGAACTACTGGTTCGATTTGAAAAATTCTTTCAGTGTTAAAAATTATATCTCATTAATCGATGAAGGTTATATATAATTATGCTAAGACCTGTTAGGAAAGCAAAACACATATAATTTACTGAACACTTTATTAGGACATACATATGCGTGCTACGATTTACATTTCACAAAACACAATGGACAACGGATGTACAATGAACACAGTGTTGCCACAATATAAATGTATCATAAATTAACAAGACCAGTAGGAGCGGAGCACCAATGAAGAATGTTTCAAAATCGGGGCTTTTTTCCTTTCAAGAGCTTCCGCTACGTGTGCTGCGTAAACGGTCACTATTCCAGGCGGACAAAGTCGCGGTTAGAAGCTAATAGCTTATAAATTTTAAACCGTAACCTCATTTTTCAAACTGAATGCCACATTTTATGATTGTTTTTATATATACCAACTGGATTTTTTTCATATTAATGTCACGAAAACATCCGGCCCACCGTTATTGACTCGAAGGTATTTCAAGAGTTTCTTTGTGCTCGTCGCTTTGCATTTCATGTCTATTGGCCGGTGACCAAGAGGATTATTTACGTACTCCGCTGGGCGGAAGTTGAGAAACCCAATCATTTCTAATTATCTCGTATGATGCATGAAGTTTTTTTGTTTAATATATCAGGTGTATGTGGGATTGTTTTAAAATGATACACAGAACGTTCAGTATTAGTCTTCAAACATAGCTAGAGGGTTGTTGGGTGGTAGGAGACGACATTATATCTGACTTGACTGTAACGACAAACCGTAGTGCCCAAATAAAATCGGCTGAGTGCCCTAAGCGCTCGCCTTAGTAGTCCGGTGAAGCTGTTAAGACCTTGCCAGGTCAATAGCGTAGTCAGTTCGAAAAAAACAAAAAAGAAAAAAAAACGAAGCATAATTATTTTGTTAATTTACAACCAAAGTGATGAATTTGTCACTATGACAATTTGATGAAAATTTATCAAAAAGCAGTTGTAAGTGTATTCCGAGAGGTGTCTTGTGTATTACACGCAGTAAGAGAAATATCTTTGGCTTATATATTACATCTATATATAATACTAGCTGAACCCGTAGCGTTGCATGTGTTAAGTCAATTTATTTATGTATTTTGCTTTGGACTTAATTCGCGACGTTATTAAAATTACAATAACTTTTGATAGAGTGAACCGATTTTAATGAAACAAAAACTAAATGTTACTCGAAGATATACTTTATAATTTCCTTGAAGAAGTTTTATCAGGAACCCAGTATATTAACAGTGATGCGTATTAATACAAACAGGCATTTCTACAATTGAATTGAAATCTATTAGTTGTTCCTAGACACCTAAAGACCTTTAGTTTTTTTTTTACAGAAATCTAAAAGGTACAGATACGTTACATTTACATTCTTATAATATTATAATTATATAATTCTTTTGTCCGTGTATATGTGACTGAGCTCCTCCAAAACGGTTGGGCAGATATTGATAAAAAAATGTGATTGTTGTTTAGATGGATTCAAGAATGGTTTAGATTCATAAATGAACGCAGTAGGTGGCGCTGTGGTTGACTTTTAGGATTTTTTTTAACAAGGTAGGACAACGTCTGCCGGGATCGCTATTATACGCAAATTACTCATAAACAATATTCTATACGAAGCCCCGTAGTATAAATACTTTACTATATATTTACTAATTTTGTTATACTACTATACCGAGACATAAATATCTAACTACCTTACGTTTAACGCGTAACGAAATTTTCTCTCTACCGTGCCATAAGAAGTTCCATACATACATACAGTCGTATTTATATTTGTTAGGATATAACGTGATTAATAAAACACATGACACGTGTGCATTTCCACTACAAAAGATTATTGCCGACGTAAATTCTTTCACAACGGTTCAGCATACGAGCGGCCTCTTTGTGGACTTCTCAGATGCACGAAGGTCACAGGAAACTGTCCTCAGATGTCAGATAATGCCGCGGCAACCGTTCAAAAATTTCAATTGGCCTTTAAATAGTACCGTTTCTTGGAAAATATCATAAGGAACGGTGTGTGAATGACTAATAGGTTCCAATTAAAACTGTCCAATAGAATATGTTAGTTAAAAGTTTTTTAAACCATATCTGATGTTCAGAGAAAATTTTGGTTAGCGTAGACTCTTTTTTTTTCGATCTGACTACACTATTGACCTAGCAAGGTCTTAACAGCTTCACCGGACTACTAAGGCAAGCGCTTAAGGCACTCAGCCGATTTTATTTGACAACTGGTTCAAGGGTGCACGTCACACCTCGGTTTGGGCTGTTGCCTGATACATGCAATTCGTGACCTATCTGAAAGAACCTAAGATAAGCTAACTATTTATACATATATGAGTTTTTGAAACATATATGTGTACCAAGCATACATACGTCAACAACTCTTATATATACTTCGTATCGGATAATTTTCTAAACTATTTCAGTTTGATACGGGAAAGAAATAAGAGCCTTCCACTTTCATGTGTAATCATGTATGCGTACACGTGTGTGGAGGTGATATGTGTAATGTTGTCACAGTGATGTAAGATTTTGTGTGAGTATATCGCGCGAGCTGTGTACTCAAGGGCTCCACGCCGAGGGAACGGACCTAGGCTTGAGCCACTGCCGAGGGGGGGGGGGGCTAATCTGGTAACGTCGAGACTCGCTAAGTGGTGTATATTAGCATAGCTTTTTCTAAGTCGATTAGTACGACTGTCAAGTTTAAAATCTGTTGCTAAGAACCTGTTGGTGCTTTCCGGCAGTTACATTTGAGAGCTATCCTCCTCAAGATTTAGTCGTTATAACATTAGATGAGACTGTGGTCACAGTCTAAAACCTATACCTAATATTAAAAAAATCGACGCAGTTACAAGGACTACCTACAGAAGTAAACTTAGAACAATGGAACATCTTCTTCTATTTTATTTTTGACAACCAGTCTTCTATCTAGTAGACTATTACTGCCATTGTCAAGTGAGTAACAATATTACAAGTTTATTGATATAACTTCAATGAACTAACAAGACGGTGGCCATCTTGTTAGAATTCTCTTGGGAGTTTTTGTGGCAAATCAGAATCCATGCTCCGTTGTATTATTTTCGATCCACTTCACTTGTGCACAATAACCAAACTATATTACGTAAAGCACCACCAACATTACACAATATAGAGCCAAATAACACAAGATTCTGGATAAAATATAAAGACCACTACATGACATTCTAAGATGCCGCCAAAAACTCCCAAATGGAACATCTGTTATTTTTTTGGCCATAAAGAATGGAAATGCAAAGCGCTATAAAAACAATAACGTCATTAAACCAAAAATACTTAATAATAATTGAACAGTTAATATTTAATAAATCACTAATAATAAAACAAAATATGCTTACGGATACGATTTTTACGTATACAAAATACCAGATGTAAGCAAAAAAAAGGTGCGAACCAAGAGTCTGCAGAATAGAACAAAAAAAAAACCATCTGTTATTTTTAACTTTTAAATTGATTGTACTCTGGATTATTTAAATTTCATAATTTGTTTATTTAAATTAGTAACATTATTCTGCTTTTCACGTCTATTGGCACTTCGAGCAATCATAATAGGCATTTTTTATTAAAATACAAAAACCCAAGATGCACACTTAACGTCTCACAGTGGGCACACAAAAATGAGTGCATAATTCTGGATTATGCAGTCGTTTCAAATAACCACGCATCGCTTGCGTCCTTGTAAAAACAACTCTAAATCATTCCCGTAAGATTGAATTTGCAAAATCATAAGTTTATGAAATAACTATAACAACGTGGCAATTTCAGTTGCATTTTTATACAGTTTATCAATAATTTAAACATATGATGGGCTGCACGATCTCAATACAACATATCAATATTAGATACTCGTACACTGGCCTCTATACCACGAATCGCTAGTCTGATGCAAACAGCATAATAATACGGCCGGTCACGTTTATTAACATGTCATGACGCGAAATTATAAATCTATCTCCTGTCAAAAGTACCGCTCAATGCGCACAAAGAAGTTTTCATTTCCAACAATAAACACCCAAACATGAACATTACATATCAGCGTAGATCTAAACCGTGATCTCTCGGCTTAATACTACTGCCCCACTGTCTTATCAATTATTTTTAAATGAGAATTATGTAGCGAACAGATACGCAGTTCACATGATATTAAGCGGTCACCGCGACTATGTACCAAACAATAAGCAAAACCGCAGTAGCTACTGTGGTTACACTCCGATAACAACAACACCGTACATTTTTCTCTTCTACTTCCTACTAGATAATTTTAATAGGTTTTCCTGTTACAACGAAAATATGTAAATGAAAATAGGCATGTATCTATTTAAAAAAAAAAAAACTATTGAAGGCCTAAAACTGTTTACAGTCGAACAATGGAGTAACATTTTATCAAGCGTGTTCATCTTTTGAGGATATGTCATTTCGTTTCATTGAATATTTCGAAGACCCACTTTGTCTATTAAAAAAAATATTTTCCTATATACATTTATCTGATATGAAGTCGAGATGCGAGTTCAAAAGATGTTCATTTGAATGACAAATAAAGTTAAACACAATGAATCCTGGTTACGTTAATACATTGTTCTAAAGTGGGTTCTTCATGTTGACTGTATGTCACCGCCCTGATGAAAACATGATGTTAGATTTTTGAACTTTATTTTACACTAGCTGATACCCGCGTCTTCGTCTACGTTGTTTATTGTTTTTTACCAATATATTTGATAAAGGAAATAACGTGAAAGGATTTAAAGCAAATTAGCAAATTTTGATAAGGGTGACTGTTATCCTACTTTTCTCTCGTACTTAACTAGCGCTGTCATTAAAATCACAATAACTTGTGATAGACTGAACCGATTTGAATGAAACAACGACTAAATGTTACTCGAAAATATGCTTTATGATTTTATTGAAGAAGTTTTATCATAAACGTACTACTTTGTCAATAATGCGTGCACAAACAAAGAGACAGATGGGCACATCTAAAAATGACTGAAAATTATTTTATTACTTACTAGCGGGCCCCGCGGACGTTGTCCTACACTGATAAGAAAAAAATCTTAACAAATTATATACCTCAACTTTCCCATGAATCAGTGTATCTAATGGTGAAAATTCAGTAGTTTTTGAGTTTGTCACGAACAGACAGACGTGGCAGAGAACTTTGTTTTATACTATGCAATGTAATGATTGTTAGTCGCTCGCATTTTTTTTTATCAGAAAAATCTGAAAAGTACAGAAACATTAAATTTACATTCTTATTATATGCATAGATTTAAAATCGGTTATATTTTTTTTCGTGTTCATTATAACTACCTAATAGCAGCGTCTTTGTTTGTGATTGTTTCTTATAATGGGTTCTTCTTCTAATTTATTTTTGGCAACCAGTCTTCTATTTAGTAGACTATTACTGCCATTGTCAAGTGAATAATGATATTACAAGTTTATTGATATAACTTCAATGAACTAACAAGACGGTGGCCATCTTATTAGAACTCTCTTGGGAGTTTTTGTGGCAAGTCAGAATCCATGCTCCGTGGTATTATTTCCGATCCACTTCACTTGTCCACAATAACTAAACTATATTCCGTAAAGCACCACCAACATTATACAATATAGTGCCAAATAACACAAGATTATGGATAAAATATAAAGACCAATACATGGCATTCCAAGATCCCGCCAAAAACTCTCTAATGGGTTATTTGAATTTTATGTCTGGGCTGTACAAATAAATTGATATCATTAAAAACTATATTTACACCCACAGGTCTAACTAATATATATACATTAATAATAAAAATGTATGTAACGCAACTAATCGTCGGTGAGCGAGGCAAGCGCATAATCATTCTAGACAAAGACAAAATAGCCTTGAACGTCTAGACCACATCGAGTACACCTCGTTTGCTACATTCGTTATATATTTGCTTCGTCGGTACACAATGTCGATAATTACTTGCTATTGTGTTATTCCGAAAAAGTCGTTAAACTATAATAGAAGCAGCACGTCGCGTCGGTTTTAGGAATAATTTTTATTAAACCATTTCAGTAAATAGTTTCTTTTTCTTTTTTTTTTATCGAAGCACGACATAGTGATTGCACTATGCCTGATATTAAGCATAGTACAATCCAAAAACATCGGCAACCACCGAGAGACACATTATCCATCGTCGGTCGCCGCTGTCATGCTGGACATAATGACGAAAGTCACCCGGTGCTGGATGTGCACAGGCTGATCCCGAAACGCGACGTGCAGAAGCGAGTCACTATGACGGGCTTTTTCGCTACATGCATGGTGGTTGCGACCCAGTCGGGCTGTAAAACCCTACCACCCCGCTTTCGCCATTGCCTCGTTCGTTGATCACCAGGGTGCACCACGTGCAGGTGAGGTTGGCTTGGGTGTCTCAAGTCTTAAGATGTTACTCGACACCCCTTACACCCCAATTTACTAGTTAGTCAAGTTACTAGGTCTCATGGAAATTGGGACTCGAATGTATTGGAATCATTATAATTCAAATACAATTCGTTTGAGGCTTAATAATGTACAAACTACTCTAAAGGAGTACCATAGAATTATAGCCAACTGATGCGGATTTTTTTTGTGAATTGTTCTAGGATATTCATTTTGGGACCCTATTGAAGCTTTACCACCTTTTAAAATACCTAACGAAGAGGGAGAAAATCAGCTAAAATATAATATAAATTACCGCAAGTATAAAATACATTTACAACAATATTTATCAGCGTTGAGCTCGCGACCTTCAGTTCAGTGTTGTCAGATCAGACGGACAGAAAAACGAAAAGTATGATAAATAAAAAAAGGACGTAACAGAAAAAGCATTTGCTAGTTTTTGGCGGGATCTTGGGCTGTCTTGTAGTGGATTTTATATTTTATTCATAATCTTGTGTTATTTGACTCTATATTTTGTAAATTTGGTGGTGTTTTACGTAATATAGTTAGTTTATTGTGCATAAGTGAAGTGAATGGAACATACCATGTAGCATGAAATTTTTAGATGCCACAAAAACTCCCTGGAAGATTCTAACAAGGGATCTACCATCTTGTTAGAATATTGATTCACACGATGCTTAATATAAAATGATCGTACGACGCTTGTGATATTATTGACTACGTGGCAATGGCAATCGGAAAGATTGATTGACAAAAATAAAGTTAAAAAAAACTTTAAATTTTGATATTTTTCAATGTGTTTTGATTTTAAACGAAGGTGAAATTAAACACAGATGTGTTGAAATTTGTGCAAATTTGTGAAAAATTACCGCAGAGAAGCAACTCTGAGACTGTTGTGATCCTTTTTGGAGGATGATGTGATTGGTAACAGAGTTATTAAGCACTATAAAAGACCAGATTAAGTTAAAATTTACCTCAAACAACCTAATAACTGACATATCTCATATGCTACGCTTTGTACTTACGTTCCTTGTTTGGTTTGTTTACGTATTGGTAGCATTAGATGAAATTATATGAAGGATAAAAACTATAGGAAGTAGCATAAAATATTGTTGTAAGAGGTATGTCTCTCTGCCAGGTGATACAATAAAACGGAGAGTTAATGATTCACTTTTAAACGTTGCACTACAATCTCTGTTACATAGTGATTTTTCCAATGTTACTTGAAATCTCAACATCGATTGATTTGTCTCTCTTAATGTGTGCGTGTAGTCCGGTGAAGCTGTTAAGACTTTGCTAGATCAATACCGTAGTCAGATCAAGAAAAAAAATCTCTCTTAATGTTACGAATTATACAATACTAATAATTACATAAAATATCTCTTAACATTATTAATTTCAACGTAGTATTGAAACATGTTTCACAGGAGGTCTCTTATAAGTCCGAGATGTCAAGATTAGTTACAAATCTGGGTATATTTAACGAAAAAATAACCTAAATTAACCAACCTCAATTGCGACTACATAATTAACCATATCAGCTAAACCGCAACAAACCTATATCGTAAAATACATGTATTTTATTTTAATCTACCATGCAAGTATAAATTAAATATTCTGACTTTTTATAGCCACATATTTTACGTTCCTTATTACACCTCTAAAACCTAGCGTTTTCCGTGTAAATTGTGACAGCTAGCAACATCGTTACAAACAGAATTATGAATCAATACAGCAACGTTACGGAACTTATGGATCTCTCTTGTACATTGTTAAATAATAATATTAAGCACGTGTTGCGCCATACCCATGGGGGGTGCAGAGCTGTGAATCATTTGAAGGTAGTGCATTGTAGTCGGTATGTTATTGTTTCATAATATAATGTTCTTACACGTGGAGTGACATCATAGACGCAATTCTGATTTTATAATAGTAAATGGCAAGAAGTTTTTTTTATGCCAAAAAGGCAACAAACAGGCTGACGGCCCACCTGATGGTAAGTGATTATCGTCGCCTATGAACAACTGCAACACCAAGGGCATCGATGTTGTGTTGCTGACCTTGAAGAGCTCGTTTCAGTCCCTTTTTAAAGAGCCCCATATCATAGCCCTGAGGAAAAACCGTGCTGGGCAACCCATTCCACAACGTCAGCGTACGCATGAGGAAGGTTCGAGAGAACCTCACGGTAGTCGCGATTTTGCTAGCTTTTAAGGTGTGTGGATGAGCAGCCAGCCAACGGCGGGAGGTGCGAGTTTGAAAAGGTGAAGAGGGCACCATATTAAACGGTTCCTCAGAGCACTCTCCATTACACATGCGGTAGAGCATACATAGACAGCCAATGTCTCTGAAGTAATGATGTTGGAACAATAAATAGATATACATATCGCTCTTGGAGAGGTCGTAAGTACTGTAGTTGGGGATCTCTTAAATTTCGTCCAAAAAAGGAACTACAATAACGTTCAAATAAAAAAAATTAAAGGCAATTTTTTACCATAAAACGACACTAATCTATAAACTTAAAAAAAGACACAAACTATACGTTATGTATTTACACTTTAATTACTTTTGTAATAATTGAATTACATTTGAAATTAAAAAGCCATATTAGATTTTATACATATCATCTTAGTTTGACAATAGATGTCTGGAGTAGTTTTGTGAGCCACAAATGCCGTTGAAACTCAAGAAGATGGTGTATAAAACTATATATATATACATACATATATATATTTGAACTGACTACGCTATTGGCATTACTAGGCCTTCTCAGCTTCACCGGACTACTTAAGGCACTCAGCCGATTTTATTCAGATAACACGCTCAAGGGTGCACGGCACACCTCGGCTTGCGTTGTTACCGAAGGAAAACCCGATTTGACCTAGCTAAACTATTCTAATCATACATGTATTCATTTTTGAATTATGCAATTCAAAATTGCATGATTTAAAAACACAACATGTAAATCGGAATGAGACGAAACTAAACTAATCGATTCAGTTCGAATAAGGGAAAGAATATTCATGTTATATGGATTTGAGTACTGGGCTATTGTAGAGACGGATAAGTAATAATTACATGTTGCAGATAAGCGAATACTAGATGGATGTGGTGTAACCAGAATTGATAAGGTTAAGAATGAGTATATCAAAGGAAGTTTGAAAATAGCACTAGTGAAAGAGAAATTGGGGAATAATAGGTTAGCAATGGGCATGCTATCAGTTATGAGAAGAGATGAAAGTCTTGTAACAAGAACAGTTTTGAGTATGAACGTTAATGGATTTAGGAGTGGAGGAAGAGAAGGAGAAGAGGAGGAAGGAGAAAAGGTGTGAATGGATTGTGTGAAAAATGATATGTATGAATTGATAAACGGTATGAATACTGAGATGACATCTGACAGGGGAGAGTTGAATAGGAAAACATATTCTGCCGACCCTTCTTAGGTGGGATAAGGGATAGATGACGATGATATCAAAATAGTAGTGTTAGAACCACGCTGAAGCGAATATTGGTTTCAGTCTGAATGGGTCACCACGCTAACCACAGAAATACCGACGTAAAGTAAATGCTTGCATTGTTGCGTTCCCTTCGGTCAGTGAGTGCGCCGGAGGCCCAAGGATATTTCTGTCCATCCCCTCCCTTCCCTCTCCCCTCAAATACAGGCTGGCAACGCAGTTGCGACTCCCTTGGTGTTGCTAGTGTCTGTGAACAGCGGTGATCACTTGACATCAAGTGACCCACCTGTTTCTATTCTATAAAAAATGTTCCTAAATATATTCTTATACTCACTCTTATCTTGATACAAACATAATAATATTATAAATTTTCTAAATGTACATAATAACATTCCATAGCGATATCTCATGCGACGGTGAAATGCGACATAAACTAACCACTTAGATACTACGAATATTCCCCTAAATATTTTGGCACGGCTTTTCTTAGGCACTTTCATTTTTTTAATGAATCTACAATGTCGCTGCGGCCGCGTGGTTTGCGCGTGTTTTGACGACCTTGTAGTGGAATCTTGCCAGATGAAAGTATGATTAATAAGAAATATGGCCTAATGAATAGCCATATTGTGATAGGACATTATTTTTTTTATATTATGAAGTTTCATACAGCATGGACGATGTAGTCATCGCTGTGTAGCTAAGAATATAAACCTTCAATAGGACGGCAATTCTGAGCCTAGTTATATCAATTAATTATTCCCGAGGATTAAGTTATAATTACTTGAGCACTAGTACTCCCACGGTTCGATCCCTCGGTAGGGACCCTTGAGTGCGTTGCTTGCGCGATACGGTGACACATTCATACATCACTGCCACAACACTACACGATCTCCTCCACCCACGTGCACGCCTACACGCTACACATGTTGGTGGAAGGGTTATTTTTGTTAAAAATTTTTCCCTTTTCGAACTGAAAAACTCTTAATCTTTCCGACAAAAATACATGGAGGAGTTGTTGAGGCGGATATGCTTGGTACACATATACGTTTCAACAACTCAAACATATATGAATAGGTAGCTAGGTTTGCTAAGATAGGTCGCGATTTTGCATGCAACGGGCAACAGCCAAGCCGAGGTGTGCCAATATAAAATCGGCTGAGTGCCTTAAGCGCACGCCTTAGTAGTCCGGTGAAGCTGTGAAGACATTGCTAGGTCAAAAGCGTAGTCAAATCGAGAAAAAAAAAAACTTGAGCACTAGTGATTTGTAGCAGAAATAGGTGAAACAGCAACGTTTCTGATTCAAACTGTCTTGATTTTGCACATAATAGTTTGACCGCAATACCATTTATTATTTAAAATACGTGGTCCAAGATGATAAGCACGCCAAACCTAGAAGGACTGGCAATAAAAAGTAATTATTTTATTTACTTCAATCTATTTTAAAAATGCATATTAGGTGCAGATAGGTGGTAGAGCCACGCTGAAGCTATTACTGGTTTCAGCATGAATAGGTCGGCTCGTCCGGGGTAGTACCACTCCTTTCACAGAAAACCGACGTGAGATAACAATGCTTGCATTGTTGTGTTTCGTTCGCTCAGTGAGAGAGCCGGAGGTCCACCTCCCTTTCTCTTTTCTTCCCCTCCCCCTCTTCCATATACAGGCTGGCAACGCACTTGCGACTTCCCTGATGTCGCTAGTGTCTATGGACGGTGGTGATCACTTAACATCACGTGACCCACCAGTTCGTTTGCATCCTTTGATATAAAAAAAATGCAGTAATTCCCATTTATACCATTTTATTGTTAAAAATGTACATAGATAGCTCTTTTCGTAACATTGCAACTTGATTCAGTTTTATGCTACTTATTGTAGTTGTATATTGTACTAGCTTCTGCCTACAATTTTGTCCACCTGGAATAATTACATTGTACTAACGCTAACACGCAGGGGAATCTCTCAAAATGAAAAAAAAAACTATTTTGAAACACAAATACTGAAAAACTCAAAGCACTTCATTTAATTTTAAGAAGTAGAATGGAATGTGTAAACATGACCAACTTTAAACGTATTTTCCTATAAAATTTAATTTTCGAGTTTTTTATTTTTTTATTAAAGGATTGGTCCATATTAAACAAAAAAAATGTCGTAATATATTTAAATATATAAAAATCCAGTGTCATTATATTTATCCATGATGAAGTCCGAAATTATTCAACTGATCTTTTTTTTTTTTTCTCGAACTGACTACGCTATTGACCTAGCAAGGTCTTAACAGCTTCACCGGACTACTTCAACTGATCTTCATGACAGTTAGCATCTATACTAATATTATGAAGTTGAAGAGTTTGTTTGTTTGTTTGGTTGGTTGAACGCGCTAATCTCAAGATCTACCGGTCCGATTTGAAAGTTTCTTTTAGTGTTAGATAGTTCATTTATCGAGGATGGCTATAGGCTACATATCATCACGTTAAAGCCAATAGTAGCTGATCACTGATGAAGAATGCCTCAAAATCGGGCTATTTTGGAATCTTCCGCTGCGTGTTAATGTCAGTATTATATGCGTTGCCATTGTAACGCGATAATATTCTATCGCAGATGTTTTCATGGATTATATGCGTTGCCATGGTAACGCGATAACATTCTATCGCAAATATTCATGGTTTATTTTGCGTTCCTATTCAAAAAGTTTATTCTACGTTAGTTTTGTTTACAATTTTTTATTATACGTGTTACTTTTATATCGCAAACATTTCTAAAGTTTATTTTGTGTTGCAATTCAAAAACTTTAGTATTAATAATATTCGTCCAATAAGACAGTCGAATTTAGATAATTAGAATTTAGATAGTTTTCTTCTATGTTCAAATTAATGTAAAAGTATAAGCGCCAAATCCTCTATATAATATTTCATAAATTTTTATCTTCTTAATTTTCAAGACCACAGAATTCATGCTCCGTGGTATTATTTTTCATTCATTTCACTTATGCACAATAAATGAACCATATTACATTAAACGTCACCAATTCAACACAATATAGAGACAAGTAACACAAGATTATGAATAAAATATAAAATCCACTACATGACAGACTGAAATCCCGCCAAAAACTTTATTCTACGTTAGTTTTGTTCCCAATTTTTGATTTGTGATATATTACGTATTATAAAAGTAAAGTAAGTGTATTTTATATTAAAATAAATACTTTTTGGTGAATAAATATATATGTGATGCTACAAATAATTTTTTTTTAATTCAGTCGACATGTCTATTTTTTTATTTGTTTCGAGTAATCTCCGAAACGGCTGGACCTATTTGAACAGTTTTTTTTTCTTAGAAATGACTACGCTATTGATCTAGCAAGGTCTTCACAGCTTCACCGGACTACAATTAATATTTGAACGGGAATTTTACGCGCAAATAAGTAACTAATTAGCTGTTTTATTTTAAGCTAGCGAGTTCAGCAGACGTTGCCCACCCTGATAATAAGACAAACTATACCTAAACCTTGCCCAAGAATCATTTTATATATTAGTGAAAACGACATGAAGATGCGTTCTGTAGTTTTTGATCTTATCGCGAACAGACATATAGACAGACGTGGAACAGGACTTTACTTTACACTATGTAGTGATGAACTGTTATCCGTGCATTCGTCTGTGTGAAATTAATCAAAAATATGTTGTTCACTGTAAACATGCGCGTGTCACGTGCGCTGTACTGAACTCCAAGAATAAATATAATTGAAAGTCATATGTTTATATGTGATTTAAATTATAGCAAGGTACAATAATAACTTAATTATATCGACACTATGTACATATTATATCTATATAATAAAAGATTTAACACATATTGTTTGATAATATTTAGCTTAATGCTTTCATTACTTTCTTATATAATGTAAGTGAGCACTGAGGGTGATATATAGCAGTTTACAGTTCCAGTTATGTGGCTGATGATAAATCCCATCCCATTCGATACACTATTAGTATTCACACATATAATGTACACGTTACCTGTTACAGTAGATGATGTGCGTGTGATACTTACAAATATTTTTGAAAGAGTATTATTGTAATTTACACTAGATGTGTGATCACAATTTAAAATTTATTTAATATATTAAAAAAACGCGTGCGAAGGCTCGGGTAACAGCTAGTTTATGTATAATTTGGTCCAAGTTCAGAGATAAGATAATCTATATTTCGATCAACGGCCTAGATATCTTTAAACTACAAATTAAATGATTGTCAATGTTGATTATTGTCATTAATTGTAAGTTTCATCAGTCTCGAACAAATGGCGCTTTAGATTACTTTATTCACTGAAAACTGTAGAACCGACTGTTAATGATATGTCATAGATGGCGCCACGTTCAGGGTTTTAATTTAATTTTCTGTAGTTTACCTCGACAGTTTTTAGGCAGACTCATTTCCCAATACCAAATATTGTATAGTAATTTTAATTTAAGGTATTATTGTAACATGAGTCTGCCAATTTATGCAATTACGGGTGGTCGTGTCAGCTAGTAGTTATCAGTCTTAAGAGACTACCATTTTTATACGCACTGCACATTTTTATGCGACGTGTGCGAGAAGCGGGGCAGGCGGTGTGGTGCTTATTTTTTCCTCTCCACATGTGATATATTGTTATAACAAACTACATAGACGGAGTTTTGGGTATTGATTATTAATAGGAATACATCGAAGGTCAAATAACAAGTCCTATGTCGAACGCACCTGACATTTCCTTGATCCCAACGGGATGGCGTGACATTTCGACATAGAGAATGAATGATATTTACAATTAATTTTTCAATACACAAACGTAATTTACATAAAACCTTACTAACAATATTAAATTAATATGGTTAGATATGAAACTTGTTATTCAGTAAATAACTTTAACACAGGTTTTTTTTTTTTGGCGGGATCTCAGTCTGTCATGTAGTGGATTTTATATTTTATTCATAATCTTGTGTTATTAGACTCTATATTTTGTAAATTTGGTGGTGTTTTGCGTAATATAGTTAGTTTATTGTGCATAAGTGAAGTGAATGGAAAATAATACCACGGAGCATGAAATTCTGGGATGCCACAAAAACTCCCTGGAAGGTTATAACAAGGGATCCACCATCTTGTTAGAATATTGACTGACACGACGCTTATTATTGAAGTGATTGCACGATGCTTGTAATATTATTGACTACGTGAAAATGGCAGTAATAATCTGAATGATTGATTGCCAAAAATAAAGTTAAAAAAAAAAAAAAACTTTAACACATTATTACAAGCTTCTGCTCGCCGCTTGGCTTCCGTCATACATTGATTTGAACTCCAAGGACTGAAAAACTTTTTGTTTGCTGTATGCAACATTTTATGATTTTCTGTTATAAATTTAAGGCAAGACAGGCTTTGAATGACTGACTGATCTGATGAATGACAGACAGGAATGACTGATCATTGATAAAGAAATTCAAAATCAAAATAGGTTTTACGGTTTTCTGTCAACAAACTGATTGAAAGTGGCATATGTACGATACGGATGAAACTTACAATTAACGCTAATAATCAACACTGACCATCATTTCATTTGTCATTAAAAATATTGACGCCATTAATCGAAATATAAATTACCCTATGTCTCAAGTTGGACCAAATTATACATAAATGCCAACTTTCGTGAAGAGCGGTGGAGTACTTTCGGAATTCAACATTGACAAACATCATGACACTGGATTTATATATACATATATATATAACAAGTGGGTCATCTGATGTTAAGTGATCACCACCGTCCATAGATATTAGCGACACCAGGGGAGTCGCACATGCGTTGCCAGCCTGTGTATGACAGAGATGGGGATGAAAGGGAAAGGAGACAGGTGGGAAGGGAGGGCTTCCGACGCCCTCACTGAACGAACTCAATAATGCAAGCACTGTTTATTCACGTCGTCGGTGTTTCTGTAGGTCGGGTGGTAGTACCCTGGGCGAGCCGAGCCATTCATTCTGAAACCAGTAACAGCTTCACCGTGGCTCTACCACCTACGAAATACACCTATATTCGAAGATATTATAATCTATATATACATATACTATAATCTACTTCAATGATTAAAGAAGAGTATTTTGGAATTCCATTTTTCATGCTCACATATTTCAATGGAGTTGACGAATATATTTTTGCGTAATGTTCGACGAGTTTTTCGGAAATCCTGGACAGATCACCGTTGAAACACGCTAGGTTCGCGGGTAACGAACCATAATACAGTTCAGAGCCAAATATCTCGGATTCCAATTATTTCGTTCATTAAACAACATATTTTCTTTTGATGAGTCAAAACTTTCGACGATTCCATATCTTTCGTGTGGCGCCGCAGAAATATCTGCCAACTTCAAATAATAATACGTAAGGATGGTATAATTTTCTTCGTTTTTTTCTATTGTCAATTGAGGTTACGGATTTAAAATTACGAAATTCGACCATAATTTACTGGCTTTTAAGGTTCAATATTAAGGATGATAAAAAAACGAAGTTTTTGCAAATTTCTTTATTGATAACCCTAAAGGTCATCAATATCTACCATACAAGAAAATTATGAAAATCCGTTAAGAAATTATTAGAAGAAACGGTAAAGATAATTTTTTGTTTTAGGATTTAAACAATACCCAAATCAAAAAAGCCAAGTCGGTAAATAACAGACATCCTAAGTAGTTTATATAACCAATTTTTAAATATTACATTAATGAGTAGAGTCCTATACAGGTTGAGAATTTAGAGAGTAGCAATATTTATGGAGGATACTCTGCACTCGATTGTCGTTCTAGATCAATTAAAGAATAGGTACTTAATATTTGTTCTAATTATCTACAAAAATACAAAAATTATAAGCAATCCTCTACGCGTTTACGTTAATACACAGTGTCAATAACCGCCGGGAGACATCACTTTTATTTGAAATTGAACGTGGGAACGGCACAAACAAAATGGCTTATTATCCGTTTTATTATCGAAGGTTAACAAGGTCACCCCTTACAGCTTGCGGCGCCAATCATTGCACATCTCTCTGTTGTTTATTGGTATTTGTTTTGATATTATTGTTTTATATGTTAAATGTGACCATGAACTATCATCTCTTAGAATACTGTAAGCGACTAACCGATCACTTGGTATAATAGACTAGCATTTGCTCGCAGGTTTTCTAGCATTAATGTCGAGTTCACTTATCCTTTGGGAACAGTATCTACTATTTTTCTGAATGAAATCGTAACAAACTCACATTCGCATTAATTACATCAGTTATAATTACGATGTTCGTAAGAGATTTGAAAAAAAAAAATGTCACATATAACTACATATTTATTCAAGGAATATTGTCCAATGTGTTTTTTTTTCGGACGGACTACGCTATTGCCTAACAGGCCTTCATAGCTTCATCGGACTAAAGCGAGCGCTTAAAGCATTTCGCCGCTTGCCAACAAGCTCAAGGGTACTGAGTGGCCGAACCTCGGCTTAGGCTGTTACCTTGGATGCGATTTTGCGAATCTGTCTAAGTTAACATAGCTATTCATATATATATGCATTCCTGCGACACAAATGTGTACCGGTAGGTGCATTTTGATACCTCAGATATAATACCACGTCCGAATAACTTTCAAAGTATTAAATACAAAATTGAGACGCAAAATGCTTTGGGATTTAATTTTAAGCTGGTTTTATTAGGAGTAAATCTCTGTAAGTGTTATCGTATCTTATCAGTTCATATCTTAAATACTAGTTTCGTTTATAGCCGAAAAGTACATATTGTTATCAGGAGCGTATCGTATTTGAAGGTCATAAGGTCAATGACCGAGATGACAGAATAAAGAAACAAGTATAGTACGATAATGAATTTATTTGATCATTCTTCAGGACCACTTTTTTTTTTCTGGATACATGGTACCCATGATAACGTGTATGTAAATAATGATTCGTTGAGTCGTGATAGCTTAACAAATAAACAAAAAAAACTCACTTTCGTATTTATATTACTAACTAGCTGTGCCCGCGACTACGTCCGCGTGAAATTCCAATTATAAACACAGTGATTAATCAAATCATAGGATTGTATTGTGTATTAAAACTCGAAATCGGCGATTTAATTGGTCTAAACCTTTGTGAACGATTTTGTTCAAGACAACGTGGTACTGCGGCGTCTAGTTGTACACCATATATATATTTGAAAAATATTATAACTACGTCCATTTTTAACAGATGCACAGTGAGAGAGGTGTTAAATTACAGATATCAAAATTGTTCACATAATGAACTACCATATAATAAGCCTTATCTTTTGTGTTTTCTTATAATTAAGATATACGTATATACTAATGTGTTATATATATATATATATATATATATATATGGTAGGTATAACATATATATATATATGTTATACCGGTGTATAAACTACTATAACATATTACATACTAAATTACGTCAAAATCCAGTTTTTACGTGAATCCCGTACAAACGACAGACAGTTTAAAACTATGGGAATGTATTTTATCATTGATTGTAAGCCCTACCTGAGTATTTTTTGTTTAAAATAATGTAGAGATTTCATCCCATTAACATTTTATTATATGTATAGATTAGAATAAACACAAAGAAATTAACTCGGTTACATTACACAGTTTTTATTGATATTTTATTTATTATTATACACCGTAACTTGCACTGGGTTCCTGACGAAAATCAGCGCTGAGTGTTTCCTATAATATTTTGAGATGTGCTGAGTTGGATAACCCTTTATGATAGCGGCCCCGGCAGACGTTTTCTCGTCCTGATTATAAAAAAAATCCTTGACAAATTATATACGAAAACCTTCCTCATGAACCACTTTATCCACTGGTGAAAACCTCACGAAAATCCGATCAGTAGTTTTAAGTTTATTGCGAACAGACAGACAGACGCGGTAGGGGATTTTGTTTTATACTATGTTTTTTTTCTTTATTGAAGCACGACAAAGTGACTGCACTATGCCTGATGTTAAGCATAGTACAATCCAAAAACATCGGCAACCACCGAGAGACAAATTATCTATCGCCGGTCGCCGCTGTCATGCCGGCCATAATGACGAAAGTCACCCGGTACTGGATATGAACAGGCTGATCCCGAAGTGCGACACACACAAGCGAGTCACTATGACGGGCTTATTCGCCATATACATGGTGGTTGCGACCCAGTCGGGCTGTAAAACCCTACCACCCCGCTATCGCCATTGCCCCGTTCGTTGATCAGCAGGCTGCACCACGTGCAGGTGAGGTTGGCTTGGGTGTCTCAAGTCTTGAGATGTTACTCGACACCCCTTACACCTCGAATTATGCACTCTTATATACTTTGTGTCATATAATGCAATATGAATAAAAGATTTCTTTAAAAGACAAGGTAAAAAAAACAGATTATTACTGAAAGTAAAGCATTATAAGTTACTCTGAACGAAACGACGAAGTGTTCTAAACAGTTGCTAAAAACATTGTGATTTCGATGAAATAATCTCCAAACTTATCAGAGCTTATCACGGTCCGTTTAAAATTGTATTAGTCACGGTCGAATGGTGTAAATCGTTAAATAATAGGTACACATTTGTAGTGTCCACCTTCTCTCAAGATAATTCAGGTGGCCGGGTGAGTCAACGTCGCGCGCGCGTGGTTTGTGCCAAGACAAACATTAAAAAAGTGCGGTCCCACCGCCGTTAATATTTCGCGAAACGTCACAATTATTACAGTAATCCCTTATTAATTACTTAATCGTTATCAAAATTAAGGTTCTCTTTTACTTATTCATTGCTCTAACTTTTTTTTTTCAGAGTGACTACGCTATTGATCTATCAAGGTCTTAACAGTTTCACAGGACCCATTGCTCAGACATACAAGTTTAAAATTTTATTTTTTGCCTGCAATGATGTCATATGTATATAGATACGTCATAAGCGCTTGTTAAAACTTGGCCAGTTAGCTTATTTTTGACGGCTGGCCCGTCAATCCGTCCGTATCTAAGCAGCATTTAACTATTTATTTTTCTCCAACGATATTGAGAATATGCCATCTTACTTACATTTTATCGAAGACATTGTGGCGTTACAATATTAATCTACGTATGTGTGCGTTATCGTGCCATCTTTTTGTCAAAATAATAACTAACGTATATCATTGTTTGCCTGTCATATACGCGTCATTTTTTTTATTGCTTGAAGTCAATTTTATTATGATCTGTAACTTTTTGATTGACGAAGAGAGGAGGGAGTAAACACTGTGTCGAGTAAAGTTCTGAAAACACCGATTCACGTCCGATCACTGAAGTTAAGCAACGACGAGCGCAGTCAGTTCTAAATGGTTGATCGCCTATAACTAGTACCTATGTAAATAGTTGTGTATGTAAATTAGAATTCATAGTTGTCGATTTCTTTATTAAATACAAAATAATATATAGGCAAGCAAATAAATATACCAAAAATCGTCTTTTACCGAATACACTCTCCCCAATTATCAATACATAATCAAAACAGATCCATTTACACAGAAAAATCATTTTTCATTTGTCAAAAGAGTAAATATCTTAGAACCGACCACAGCAATCTTAACAGATACCTCTAAGCTCTCCGTTGTATAAGCTTTGATCTAAAACCGGTTTCATGCAAAACTTTAAAACAAGTAATCGAAATCGCGAACCCAACAAACGGTCCTATTTCCATTCACCTGCCTGCCATCCATTACCCGTTTGTACAATTTAATATTTTCTGTTGATTCAATGCAATATAAACTCTAAATTATCTATATAGACGCACGGGTGAGTTTGTCATTGTGTGCTTACCTAATAATAGTCGAGGGAATATTGGAGCATTGCCAAGAGATCGGCTACCGACCCTCTGGTCACCGGTGCCCACTAGCTCGTACGGCCGTTGTCAAAGTGTCAGGAGGAATTAATTTGAGCTGTCTCCAACAATACCGAGCGAGTACGTTTTCGAGTATGTTAAAATGTTATTCAGGTACTAGATGGACGCGTGGTTTCGGTTACCGTAATGTAGTTTCAAACTCCTTGAGAACGGTAAGTTTTTTCCTGGATAAAATGTAATCGTCAGCATCATCACCAATACGTCTTTTGTAGGTGGTAGAGCCACGCTAAAGCTATTATTGGTTTCAGCATGAATGGATCGGCTCGTCCGGGGTAGTACCACCCTTTCACAGTAAAACCGACGTGAAGTAATATTGCTTTTAATTTAATTTTCTCCCTTTCTCTCCTTTCCCACAAACACATATTGGCAACGCACTTGCGACTCCTCTGGGGTTTCTAGTGTCTATGGACGGCGGTTATCGCTTAACAATAAGCGACCCGCCAGTTCATTTGCCTCCCATGTGATATTTAAAAAAAATGACGCCTCTCTCTGTGCATCCTCCAAAAACGAATGTAACTCTCTGTCAAAATATGTTGTGCTGTATTATGAAAAGATATACCAGATCGAGATACTTGCCGGTTCTTCTCGATGACTGGGTTATTTTCCGAACCTGTGGTATTCTCGACGTCATTAAGTCACAGAGCGTAAATTTAATAAAGAATTTTTGATTTGATTTGTAAGAGACTCATTGGAGGCGTCTTCCCGAAGGAAGGTATGTGCATAATTACCACGCTAGCTCACGACGTATTGGCGATTTCAAACTCTGGGAAGTCCACAGTTCTATGTTTACCCACATACAGAAGTATTACAAGAACATTTCTCAGGTTTCGTTACGATGTTTTTCTTCACTCTCAACCGATAGTGTTTTATTACACTCACCTTGTTAACTACCACTCCCAAAACTGAAAATCTCTTGCTAAGCACCGGCAGCTATATTTGAGAGTCAGTCCTCTATGTTTAGCGATGACGCGAGTCGATTTAATTCGAAGCCTCAGGTAAAAGTAACTAATATTTATTTTTGTAATAAATATAACTACCTCTTTACATATTAGCCAAAGGAAATTTTGATGTGTAACATCTTTGGGCGCGGGTAACCTGATTGTTGGTTTTTTTTTTTATTGAAGCACGACATAGTGACTGTACTATGCCTGATGTTAAGCATAGTACAATCCAAAAACATCGGCAACCACCGAAAGACAGATTATCTATCGCCGGTCGCCGCTGTCATGCCGGCCATAATGACGAAAGTCACCCGGTACCAAATATGCACAGGCTGATCCTGAAACGCGATGCGCAGAAGTGAGTCACTATGACGGGCTTTTTCACCATATATATGGTGGTTGCGACCCAGTCGGGCTGTAAAACCCTATCACCCCGCTATCGCCATTGCCTCGTTCGTTGATCAGCAGGGTGCACCACGTGCAGGTGAGGTTGGCTTGGGTGTCTCAAGTCTTAAGGTATTACTCGACACCACTTACACCCCTTAGCGCGACGTGGCGACGCGAAACACAAGTTTGCACTATTAACGAAATACTCAAAAACATTTGTAACCCTATTAGTACAACCATAACATGCAAATCGTTTTGTCGGACATTATAATAGTATTAGGCGGCACGCGCCGACGACCTAGCGCCCTTTGATAAATGCCGCCAAACACAACGTACCTGCGCCTAGTTGGATTTTTGTTTTTTTTATTTGTGTTTAATAAGAATGAATATTTGTGTAATAAAATAAATTACCAGTCATTATTTAATGGAACAAATTTGTAATGCAAAATCTTTTCATTATGCCATAGCTGATTACTGTCGTAATCTGTTCATTTATGCCTACAATTTATACAAAACCATTTCGATTTTTCACATCTGCCAGGCGCCCCGTGACGGCTCAATTTTTTTGTAACTTAAACAACCTGAGAATTTTGTTTAAAAAATCCAACCATACGAGCACAAAAACATATTCGGTTGGACGTAGAAATATTTTTTTTTTCTCGAAATGACTACGCTATTGACCCATCAAGGTCTTAACAGCTTCACCGGACTAATTAGAAATAAAATCATATACAAATATATTATAGATACCATGTTAAAAACTTAGAATGAAAAATAACTTGTACTTAAATAGGTGACTCATTTTATCCCAATAAGAGAAGATCTATTCCTGCTTGTAATTAAATATCACAACTAATTGCTCGGTACAAATATAATAACTATAAGTGATACTAAACTCTAACAGATCATTAAAACTTTAACGTTACTTTTCCCAGAACTCGCCACAGGAAAGTCAGACCAGATTCACCACTGAACGCATAAATCGGTGTACGTTATTTACAGCGGCAAACTCTTTCTACAATAACATAGCCAAGTGACATCGTTGTGACGTATATTCGGCTTGCAAATATGAGTTTCCTTGACGATGAACTCAATTAGGTCATTTGCTTCTTGTCTTTTTATATCTCAAATTGTCGACATAGCAACCATAAACAGAAAACACAGCAGGAGTTTTTGGCGGCATCTTGCAATGTCATATAGTGGATTTTATATTTTATTCATATTCTTGTGTTATTAGGCTCTATATTTTGTAATATTGATGGTGTTTTACGGAATATAATTTGCTTAGTGTAAACAAGTGAAGTATATGAGAAATAATACCACGCAGCATGCATTATAATTTGCTACAAAAACACCCTGGAAAATTCTAACAAAACAGCCACCATCTTGTTAGTTCAGTAAAATGATCGCAAGAAACCTATAGTAACATTACTTACTCGACAATTGCAGTAATAGTCGGCTAGAAAATTGGTTGCCAAAAAAAATACACTGCAATTTTCTGAGAGATAGATCAAATACTGATTAATACGAAGTCCTGAGCAAAAGCAATTCATAGCAATAAAGTAACATTGTTGATTTTTGTTTCTATTCCTCTGTTGCTAGCGTATTCGCTGCTTCCAATATGAAGATTAGTGAGCCAGCTGGTCTTATTTCTCTGTGACTTTAAACAGTGGGAGATATGGTTTCGGTGTTGCCAGTATTGTCAGTTTTATTAAGACGTCATAGATTTTTTTTTAACTTTCGAAACTGAAATGTGAAGTTTCGATTTAGAAGAACATAATTTTCGTATTCACAACGCTAACTAATTTTTAAGAAATTTATTTCAAGAAAACTACTATGATTTTTTTTCTAGATTTCTAGAATTTTAAAAGTTATATCGTTTAATTTTTTCTACTTTAATTTTGTTAGTACTATTTAAGTTAATCTCTATTATATTTTAGCAATATTGCATAGCCCCTAATTGAAAAATAATATGCCATGTAGCCTTAATAATATTCTGAAATGCCCTTCATCCGCCTCTAGAAGTATGTAAAAACATGTTCATTTCTATCAAAAATGAAACAGATGAACAGAATACATTTCTATTTTTATATGCAGATTACTATTTTTAGTTTAATAATATAATACTTAATACACATTTATTTACTATTTTATTTCATTATTAATTATAATATATTATAATCATTTACCTGTGTATTTTGGCATGAAATGAAATTAATTGAATCCAGATTATTAATTCAAACGAGTTCATTAATTTAACAGAATATTAATTATTTCAAATGATTACTTATCTATTATTCATGAAGTGTGTCAAATGTCGTTTGAACTTGGATATTTATATACGTTGGACACTCAAATGGATATGGAAAATATTACATTTGCTAAATGTAGTACTGACCGATATATAAAACATAATTAATTAGGCATTCAAAGTTATAATTATGACTACTAGAATGTTAATTTATGCTAATTCAGAGAAATAACATTTCCTTGTGCGATAACGTAAGTTTATATCTTCATAGTAATACTTTTACGACCATTTTTCTCTTTCAACAGACTTCCAAAAAAGGAGAGAGTTACTATTTTGGGTTGTGTGTATTCTCTTATAAACATTTATCGATATCTTCCTTAACTGTGCACCGATTTTATGATTCTTTCTATACACTACACATTATTGCATGTAAAAATATATGTGGATTTATGAAACCAAAATACAAGTGAAGGTTTTTTTAGATCATGGGCATTTAACTGAAATATGTCAGAAAAATATTCCAGTTAGAGTATTAAAATTGCGTTTTTAAGAGCCATGGCCGCCACCATATTGATCTTGTCTACTATACCGAGCTCTTTTCACTTTACCGCATCTCAACGGCCGCGCGCTGGCTGTAATGCAACATGCGATAGATGGACCAAAAAATTTGAGGCAATGAAAAAAAATCACTTCATTAACAATGAAATACTTAAAGTACTAAGTACTTAAATATTATTATTTTTTTATAAATTACTAGCATCTGCCTGCGATATTGTCTACGTGGAGTAGTTACTTCGGGTTTATGCTAACACGCAGAGGAAGCGCCTAAGTGGTCGCTCCTATCGCTCTTAACACTGAAATAATTTTTCAAATGGAACCAGTAGTTCCTAAGATTGCCCCCTACAACATCACAAACTCACAAACTTTGCCTCTTTATAACATTAGTATAGATTATAACAAATCTTGGGCAATCGGGTAAAAATAACATTAATCTGGCAACCTTAAACTTATGTGAATACTTTATGTTTCGCATTCTCGGTAGAGCCTGGTATCATTATCATGTTTATATTAAAGTTTATTACTTTACAAAATTGGCAACACTAACCGCGTGAGCTTGTATTTCATTCTTAGAGACAGTAGTAATAACCAGTTCATAGAACTATGTGAAATTAATTTAATAGTTCTGTTTGTTTCAAACTCAAAGCTCAACAACACCGTGATAGGCTGAGGATATTACGTTTTATTCCTATTGTGTTTTCTTGTGTATATTACCTTCTTACCCTTATCCCACGAAATAAGATCGGCACAACATTTTTTCCCTTTCCACTCTCGTCTATCCAATGTCATCTCAGTATTCATACCTTATACATACATATAATTTTTCACACAATCCAATCACACCATTTTGATCTTCCTCTACTTTTATATCCGTCCACGATCATACACAAAAATTTCTAGTTACATGGTTTTCATCTCTCTTCATGACATGCCCATACCATATCCCTATGGATATAGGGACATGAACCCTATGGTAGGGTCCGCAAGGTAACTTATTACTCTTCAACTTCTCTGTCACTGGTGTTATTTTCCAAACTTCCTCTGATTTACTCATTCTTAATCTTATCCATTCTAGCTACACCACACATCCACCTTAGCATTCGCATTTCAGCCATATGCAGTTTTCTCTCATCCGTCTTTTTTGTAGCCCAGCAGTCAGATGCATACATGTATTTTCTTGATACCTTATAAGCTATTTGAGGGATTAAATATTTATCAACTTTTATTTATATAAAAACTAGTGGCCGACCACTACTTCGTCTTCATTTGTTTCCTTAAATGACTAGCTAACCGCTTCGACTTTGCTCGGATGTACTAACGACAAAATCTTCTCTTTTACAGTACGGCCATGTAATAAAATAAACTGGCAACTCAACAAGTGAACATCTGTCAATGCTGTCAATATTTTTTAAACATCTCTCTCACTTGTATATTGTTAGCAGGGTGTATACGACATAGTCGATGCAGTCAGGATGCCAATAAATACCAAGTAGTTACTTTCACTCTTTATTAGCCCAGAGTTACGGCTTACAGTACTTTTCACAAAGGTATGCGTAGCTAAGCGACATCTTGCCTTTTATAGGCCGAACTATATAATTTATAAGACGAACTATATAACTCAAAGCAATTACCATTTACTTATAATTCTGCTATATGTTTTAAGTAAAACAAAGATAATAATTAACGAAGAAATTAATATTATTTACGTACATCAATTCTATATAAAATCATTGTTATTTATGTAACTAAAATATGTTTAGACATACAATTATGTGTGTAGAGTAACGACATCAAGCGCTTTATACGTCAAACTATGGAAGTCAAAGCAATTACTATTACTATAAAAAAACTAATCTTATGCAAGTAATAAATGAATAATATCAATTCCTATTTATGTCTCATTGAAATTTATATGATTATAATAATTCTCATTTATGTATCTTTAATAAAATGGCGTTAATGTTAATGTGTCTCTCTTACATGTTTGCGCTTGGCGCTAGTATCAATGCGTATCTCTAATATATGGGGCTAGTATCTCGTGTCTTGAATATGACGAGCGGTACTGGAGGTGGGTAGCTAAGAATATGGATGTTTTTTTAACCCAAATTTTTCATCCTTGCGTACGATTTTTAAAACATTTTCTGGTACCTATTTATTAAGGCCACCTCAACTGAAGTTGGTCAAGTGCAGAAAATCTACCTTCCAACCCTTCAGGAAAACGAAGTTTTGTTCCGTTGACAATGTGTAATTCAGTGTAATGAGTAATAGAGTAATTAAGTCATGAAAGCGTAACAAACAAACAAACTAATATTCTCATTTCTAATATTACTCAGGATTTAATGGCAGTAAATTCGTCCTGTGTGAACACACCGTGTCTGCTAAATCCGTATGCATTGCTGCAATTCGGATTGCTCTAATTGTAGTCTATTCCCGCCGAGCGTTGCATTTAATTCCATTTGACATTTCCCCTCGCGTGTGCGAGCGTTACCAACCGGCCGCACAGTGGTTTGTCTCTACAGCAGAGGTCGGACATAAAGCACTAAAATATTAAAGTCAAACCTAAGCAAACACGAAAAGTTTTATCCAGTTTATTTTTAAACTACCAGTGCAATGTAAAAAGACGTCTCATTCATATTTATTGATTTTGTAATAGAGTAAAAGAATACCGTCAAACCTTTATGAAAATTATGGTTTTACGATTTTTAATTTTTGTAGTGAAAAATTTGCGGTAGAAGATAAAGCTAATTCATAACATGCTAGTAAAGCGTGACCGATCGTATTACGCTTGCGCGACTTGCGTCATACTAGCGACGCGTAGTATTGCTACCTGTGTACGTCTAATATTGATGTTTTGTAATGAGATTGTGACATCCATCATATCTTTGATTAATTAGTATACTGTATAAAAATGTGTATAAGAATTGCTCCGAGTGCAAATAAATATGAAACCACACTAGCGTTAATAATTGTAATATACAAATTACGAAATTAAAATAGTTGAGATTATAATTAATTTAAAAATTCATAAGATAAAACAGTTATTCCATTGTTTTGACCTTCAACTTCTGTCGGCACTCCTTATAACTACTTCGAATTTTTTTTACTATATCTTAAAAAATGCAAATATATGCAATCCGTTACTTTAGTCACTTGTAGCATATATTGGTTAGATGTTAGTGACAAATTTTCAGAACGAAAATTAACGAAAATCAGGAGATATTCATATTTTTAAGTTGAAATATAGAAAGTAGTTTTATTAACTCTACTATTTTTTTTTTTTTATATCCTAGGAGGCAAACGAACACATGGATCACCTGATGTTAAGTGATTACCACCGTCCATAGATACTTGCAACATCAGAGGAGTCGCAAGTGCGTTGCCAACCTGTATTTAGGAGGAGGGTGGGGGAGGGGCAGGAAAGAGGAGGAAGGGGAAGGGGAGAGTAGGTGGATCTCCGGCTCTCTCACTGACCGAACGAAACGCAATTTCAAAAGTGCATTGATACATTCCTTATTACTTTTTATTAGAGGTTTCGAATAGAGTTAAAAGTTTTGTAAAATTATGACTTTTATATATATCGTGTCCTATGTCTGACCTCCAACGGGGAAATGAACCACCGTGCGGCCATCGGCTTTAACAGAACAGAATTCTATTTTCAATTTCAGCATTTCGTGTTTTGCTTTTATACTGGGACATTAGTCGCATTATTACGCGGAGACGGGTGACAGGCAAAGACATTAACCAATTATGCACAGATATAGAGTAATTAATTTACGTCCAGTTGCCAATTGTCAACTATTATTTACTGTTAACCGAGACATAGAAAATAGTCTTAGTTTCTCAATTTATATATAACAATCCTGAAAAACATATTCTTAATCGTTCATATTATTAAAATATGAGTAATTTTTTTTATTTACATCATAGGAGGCAAATGAACTGGTGGGTCACCTGATGGTAAGTAGGTAATCACGGCCGTCTATAGACACCAGCAACACCAGGGGAGTCGCAAGTACGTTGCCAGACTGTGTTTGTGGAGCAGGAGGGGAGTTGGATATCCGGCGCTTTCACAAACCGAACAAAACGCAATAATGCAATCACTCATTTCACGTCGGTGTTTCTGTGGGTCGCGTGGTACTACCAGTAATAGGTTCAGTGAGGCTCTACCACCTACATAGTGTAGTACCAATAGTAAGTAATGCATGGCAATATTCGTGGCCATACACGCAGACAGAGTAGCTTACGTTTAACTTCATTATGGCTGCGGAATTATTTATGAAACTTTTATTTACACGATGTAACGTATAATGTTTATCTAAGATACGAGATTACGTATTCATCTCACGACAATCCCCGATATCAAATCAGACTGAACATAAAATGCAAATGTTTGTTTATTGCTTTAAGAGAAAGGACCACCGATGAGTTGATAATATGTAGTCTTGGTAACATCATACGTTTTAAAAAAAGTATTCGTTCATTATGTGGAAAAAACGCGCGCGCTTCGTTGGACTTAAAAAAATACCAAGGCCAGTGGAATCTAAAAAATAAATAGTCTAGAACAATCCTCCTCCATAAAAGAAATTTATTTAATATCTTTTGAGCACTGAATGACACTAATCCATCACTACACATTATACCAGCCTCTGCCCGCGACTTCGTCGTTCACGTGAAAGTTACTCTGGGCTAACGCTAACACGCAGCGGAAGCTCTCAAGAGGAAAATTAATCGTTCCTATTGGTCTTAGCGTGATGACATATAGCCTATAGCAACACTCGATAAATGAGCTATATAACATTGAAATAATTTTTCAAATCGGACCTGAGAATATCCCCTACAACGTCACAAAGTCACAAACTTTACCTCTTTGTAATATTAGTATAGAAGTATAAATAACAAAGTCCTCTGCCACGTCTGTCTGTCTGCCTGTTCGCGATTAACTCAAAAATCACTGAACGAATTTTCATGCGGTTTCCAGTAGTGGACAAAAGTGATTAATGGGGAAGGTTTTAGGTATATAATTTGTTATCTGGGCGAGACAACATCCACCAGACCAGCTAGTATAAACTTAAAGAAAGCTATAAACTACGAATTATGTATATTTACACTTTAATTGCTTTAATAAATCGTGTGTTAAGGTCGATATAAAATAGCCATATGAGACTTATATCACTTCTTTATTTGGAAGAAGGTGTCCTGCGTAGTTTGTGACCCACGAATGCCGTTGAAAGTCAAGGGGAAGGTGTATAAAACTATAATAAGACCAGTCATGTTATAAGAATGCGAGTGCTGGGCTACGAAAGAGACGGGTGAGAAAAAATTACATGTGACAGAGATGCGAATGCTAAGGTGGATGTGTGGTGTGATTAGAATGGATAAAATAAAGAATGAGTATAGCAGAGGAAGTTTGAAAATAGCACCAGTGACAGAAAAGTTGAGAAGTAATAAGTTAGCATGATGCGGGTATGTAATAACAAGAGATGAAAATTAGATAAAAAACTTTTAATTATAAAAGTAAATGTATATAGGAGTAAAGGAAGACCGCAAAAGGTGTGGATGGATTATGTGACACATCTTCTTCTTCTTCTTTAATTTATGGCGCCGTGTGTAAGCAATACACAATTCCGCCAATGTCATGTAGATACAGAATGTGCGCTGTCTGTGCCAGATAGTGTCATAAACGAAGGAAACCGAGTTAAAAAATGTAATTGAAAAATGAAGATAATTAATTTTGTATTGAGACCGAGTTATTGTGTTTCCCACAGATATACTTAAAGGCAAGCGATATGTGTATAAAAGGTGTCAATACTGAGATGACATATGACAGGGGAGAGTGGAAGGAGAAAACATGTTATGACGACCGTACTTAGGTGGGTAAAGGGTAAAAAGATGATGATAAAAATGGATTACATACAATACTTCGTGTCCATTAATTATGCGTCTGCAAAGTCCGTGCAACACAATGCTAGAACGCTAATTCTGGACCTATTTTAAAACAAAAATATTTACTAACACCAAAGCTTATTAATCAAGAAACAATTAGTGATAATTTAATGTACATTGTGGGCAATGACGTCACTCTTTAAATTTATCATAACACTACAAAGTAATACAATATGTTATCGACGTTTTATTGGGACGTGATATCGCGGGTCGCAGGTCGTCGCCGCGCTCTCATCGGCTAATGAACTCTCCTACCACAGCGCGAAGATTATTTAACATCCTCAGTTACTAGAATTATTTTCTAGAAAATTCTATACACAGATCTTAAGCTTTAACATCTTCATTATATTCTCGAATAAGGTTAATGAGGAGCGGAGTTATGTCCTTTCAATTCCAGAAAAAGAATTAAGTAACTTTCGTGAGGAAACTGTAGTTTATGGGATAGTTGCCCCGATCCTGATTACAGAATTCAATAAGTTGATTATTATTACTAAATAAACATAAATTATAATACAATAAGTGGTACAATAAAATAATCCCAAGGAGGGTTGATATCAGACAGGCAACCGATCGTAAAAATGAAGCCAAATCATACACCACAACATAACAAACATGTTGACCGACCCTACGTAGATGGATCAGGGTAAGAAAAAGAAAAAATATAACTTACAATAAAACTGTACGTAGGGATAAAAATTATAAAAAAAATGTACTTTTAAGTGATTTCTGACCTGGATTTCAGGAAAGGACATAACTAAGTTATCGTCCTTGTGTTCATATTTAATCTAAACTAATTAATTCTAATCAATATTATAAAGAGGGTGAGTTTGGTTATTTGTTACTCTTTCAAGACTTAACTATTCATAAATATTATACTGTTCGATATAAAACATGCATAGGCTATCAGAGGTACAGCAGATGACTTAAGGTACCTTTTTTAGGCACCTTATCTAGGCACACCGACACCTGTGTCTACTATACCGACGTGACTGACGACGCGATAAGTAGGTTCATTCGTCGGGCCGTGGACGCTCCGGCACGGGATATTGTGGATTACAACCTAAAAATGGCCATACAGAATGGAACTGCAAGCGCTATAAAAACAATAACGTCATTAAACCAAAAATAGTTAATAATAATTGAACAGTTAATATTTAATAAATTACTCATTAAAAAAAAATACATGCTCTCGGATACGATTTTTACGTATACAAAATACTACATGTAAGCAAAAAAAGGTGCGGACCCAGAGTCTGCAGAATAAAACAAAAAAAAAAAAAAAAATGAGGTATCCTTTTTAGAAAAAGAACTATTTCTAAGGAACACATTAAATCTACAATAACGCGAGCGAAGTCGCGAGCAAAAGTTAGTAGAAAACATTGCGATTACAAATTTGATTCTGAGCCATTAACATGCCAAGATTTATTGGAGAAGTTATCTGCTGGTGCTTTAGTGGTAAAAGGTTCGAACACCGCTTCGATTAGTTTAAAAGGATAGGTAACCTAGGTGGAAAAGGTTTTTCTAAAACCCTCCTGGTTGACGGTAGCTACTTCGAATTAAAAATCCGCTGCACTTAACAACCAGTTCCCTTAGTATATTACCGTCATATGCCACACGGAGGTCACCCCGTGAGATTGTAATCACAACCTACAATTTATAAACACAAACATAATAAAACAACCTTATTTTTACATCCTAATTTTTTATAGTACATTGCATTAAGTCGTCAATAAATTGACAGACGCGTACTCGTAATACAAAGATGTCACCTTGTTTTCTAACAATGCAGTTGAATACATAATAAATGAACAATACATAATTATAACGAGTACAATTTTATCAGGTAAGTATTGTTGGAACACAAACATCAGCAAGCGATATCGCGGAGTGTGTATAGAACAGGCAGAGCGCGCTATGCGGCGCGGGGCGGAGACATGAGCTGCAAATAGGTCGCCACTATCAGAGTTCAAGATAAATATTTACACAAGTAGCTCCAACGATTAGTATTAAGATTTATTCCTTCGCAATAAATAAATACATCCTACTTTAGATTATTTCGTTTAATTGAATTAACAATAACATATTATTCATGTTTATTTTAAATCTTTATATATGTAACTAGATGTGGCCGCGACTTCGTTCGTCTGGAGCCTAACGTAAAAAAAAAACAGTGACTAAACCATTTGAATATATTGAGTGCATTTACGTAATCGTCATTAAAATTACATGAACTTTTGATAGAGTGAACCGATTTTAATGAAACAAGACTAAATGTTACTCGAGGATATGCCTTTTTTGGTGTGCTTTGGTGTATATCGTGAACGCAATATTTTAGCAGTGATTCGTGTTCAAAAAAACAGACAGACAGACAATTATAAAAAAAAAAATGTTTGAAATGTATTTTATTACTATTCCAAGACACGCAATTTTTGTTTTACATAAACCATACATTACACATTCGTTAGATTTACATTCTTATTACATATATAGGAGAGGATTCTTCTGTCAGTGTGTATGTGACTGAACTCCTCCTAAACGATTAGATAAATTTTGATGAAAATTGTTGAGTGTGTTCAGGTGGATCCAAGAATTGTTTAGATTCGCAATTGGACCCATTAGGTGGCGCTGCGGTTGACTTTTAGAACTTCTTTTATTATCAAGGCAGGACAATGTCCGTCGTGCCCGCTAGAATGTAAATAAAAATGTACGTCGATATATCTAAAAAAACTTCAAACATTGACTGTTCAATCATTTTCATTATTTTTTTTACTATGACTAGCCTCTTTATAGTGTTTGGTAATAATTTATGGTTATTAAATTTTATAGTTTAATTTGACGCGGGCAAAGTTCCAAGCGGTAGCTATTGATTGATATGTACTTATTTCATTAATAACCGTGCTATATCTGATCGAGGATGAGTAGAGATATATAACAATAAGTGTCAGTGCAAGTGAGATTAGGTTATGAAAATTACTAAAGACAAAATATAAAGGATGACAAAACTTATTTTAACAAATGATAAAGCTTACAGAAGTGTATATAAAGAGTAGAGAGGTCATGTTGATTGATATCCCTAAGTAACACTCGGCTTTGTTTATTATCAAACAATGCTCGGAGATACATCGTTTGAAAATAAACAAAACCCGAGTGTGTATGCAGTAGCCAGCATGCGAACGCATCCTGCCTTACATGCCGATCAATATTCTCCGCAGGTACCCGGACACGGTCGGTCGGGTTGACCGCCGTAGCCTATACTTCAATGGGAACGCTATCTAGCTGCCGCCGAGCCGGTCGTATCGAATATAAATTACACGAAATTATAGTAGATGCATAAAATCCGCGGTACGTGCCGCCATCGAACGTCGCCATTTTGAAATTCAAACGTTCGCGTTCGATGCGACGAGGCGCGGCGTACGTTCCGAAACGCGGTACGGCGACCCCATGACCGCGCGCACATATTAATGCGTTGACCGCCCACGGTCACGAATTAACCGACCGAGTTTATTTACAACACTGCATTATAAATTAACACGTAGCGACCGTGCTCTTCGACGTGGCGGCTTATTACGTGTGTTGCCAGACTCGAATCGAGTTCGCCGCGGCAGACGTATTTATTGTTTTCGATTTACGCTTTTTTTGGTGTTTACGAGTTGAGCCGAGGTCGCAGCGCGTCCGTTTCGGATTTAATTTCTTTTTACGACACCATGCGTGCGCTTAATCGTAGCTGTGGCTTGTAAAACTTTTATTGTGTTTATTTGTTACTGTGTTGTAAATTGAATTGCTTCTTAAGTAGCCTTCAAAATTTTCCAATATGGATATTTAATACTTCTAAGTCGTAGAAAATTTTAAAATAAACATAATATTACATTCGTAAAAAATATAAAAATAATGTTCTTAATTATAAGTCAATAATACCACAACGTAGACGAGCAATATTTTCATAGTACACTACAACAAGTCTATTAAGAGTACGTGTAATCTTCATGAGAAAAATATTTAAAAAGTGAGCAAAACTCTCACTTACTATTTATATAAGAATATTTTGTTGTAGCAAATAAATATGGATGAAAATACACTGAAAACAAACCTATTCTCCACACTTTATTGGTATAATAAAATGTTTAAAAATAGCTAATTTGAAGTTAATTTACAGTGTCACTGTAATTGTTCCCCTGATAAATCACCAATTATTTATCAAAAAAAAAAAAACAGTAAAATGAAACAGTTCTTATAAGAATTATTTATAAAAACATTTGATGTACGTTTTGTATGACAACCCTAAACAACCTTAGAGACATTATTATCACATTACCGTCTGGTGTTTTCGGCGTTTAATTAAAAGTAATTTGAAATTCAAATTTTGTAACAAAATAGAACTGGTATTTCAAATTGCTGGCAATGGTATTTTTAAATTATTCTAATTTAAATCTTTTTGAATGCAAGTTATTATTAATTATAGCACTGAATTATATGTACAAACAAAAAAGCTTTTTTTTTTCTCGAACTGACTACGCTATTGACCTAGCAAGGTCTTAACAGCTTCACCGGACTACAAACAAAAAAGCGAACATTTTATTTCGTAGACGTAATATATTTATGTATATATTAATTCTAAATAAAACAATTAAGACATCACAGAGGACTGAGTTTAATTGTATAAACGTTTGATCTTTTGTACGTGTGTACGTCACTGAAGTCCTCCTAGGCCGCTGGACCGATTTTAATGAAAAAAGTTTAGATTCACAATTAGAGCCGGTAGGTGGCGCTGCGGTTGAATTTTAGATTTTTTTTATTATCAAGGCAGGACAACGTCCGCCGGGCCCGCTAATATGCATACATATTTATGTTGTAATAATATATCTATGTCGTAACTATTGATGCTGAAAGTAATAACTATCTCATAAAAGTGTCCAGTAAGTATTAATAATAATTCTTAGACCCTGCAAAATGGCGTTACCATAGGAAAAGGTTATGGACAGTCCGAATTAATCTTGTAAATATAACCTAAAATAACTTTTGTAAGAAAACGTGGAGTGGGATAGAATTTTCATGAACATTAAATGGTATGGTTAGTAAATTTTGAGTGTTTATTTTCATAAAACTTATTGGAATAATTAAACAATAATGAACCCTGTTGCAACTGTAGCGCAACTGTAATTTAATACATTTTGGCGTACACTTTTTTATACATAGGCATGTTCCTTCTTAAATCTATACTCCATAGTCCATACGGTCTATGGTCTAAGTCTAATCAAAAAGTCCCAAAACAATCGGAACATCTAACCAATTTATGTGTGATCCAAATAAAAGGTTGGATAATAAGTCTTCTATAAGAGTGACAATGGTTACACCATCAAACAATATGCATGGAGTCCGTAATCTTCACATTATGAGGAAAAAGCCAATTGATTGCACAATGCAAAAAAACTGACGAAGTGTGTGAAGTGTTTAAATTGACAGGAAACGCTAATAAATGTATCAGACAGATCGTTGCTTTCTCACGCAATCCCAACCCGTATATTCGCATAGAAACCCATAATTTATTTTTTTATTATTTTCTTTATAGCAAGACCAACAGCACTTAGTATACAAAAATCGTTATGAAAAATATGCAACAACAAACCATTAACAGATCCCCACGAATAGGATAGTAATTCGATAGTGATAATAGAATTGGTAGAATCGTAGACGCCTAATTTGAACATAAATAAAGAATTTAGAATATTAGTTACCAAAAATCAAATTTAAAGAATTCCTACCGTGTCGTAAGAAGTTTTACTATAATTATCAGTGTTTAAACACGTCCCCAAACTCCATAGTTTAAATACGGAACAGCACCAAAATCGGTGAACCTTTGAAGGCGATGTAGTCGAGCAACCAAGGTCAACTTTACAACTGGGTCTGCGGCCATCATTGATTTCACTGGGTGACGCAACTGGCGACGGACCGCCGCCGCCGCCTCGCAGACACGGAACATAGATTATACAACTTTTTGCTTAGTCTGTAGGCGTTGGCCGAACCAGATTAGATACATCAACGTTCTCGATTAATGTTGTATAATGCCGTATAATGATATGTTTGCGGACGAACAACAATAAAACTATCATACACCCATATTACGACGATATATGGTTTATATACAATTATTTCACTTTTTTTTTGGCAACCAACCTTCTAGTAGTATATTACTACCATTGTCAAGTAGGTAATGATATTTACAAGTTTCTTGAAATCATATCAATGAAAGAAAATGGTGGCCGTCTTGATAGAACTTTCCAGGGAATTTTTGTTGCAAGTCAAAATCCTTGCTCCAAAGTATTCGTTCCTATCCATTTCACTTGTACACTATAACCAAACTATATTACGTAAAACAAAAAATACGTGTGGCACTCGGGGACTGCCGCGGTAAAGCTATTACATAGCATTTTTTATTAATTTATGCAATTATAACTATTTATTTATTTTATTTATGCAGTTTTTTTTTTACTTTGTTTTTTTTTCTTTGATATTAATTCAAGTTACACTTTTTGAGTGTGGTGACCGATAAGAAAACATTTTTTTTCTTTTATGGTCAAAATATTTTTATTATCTAACGATACATGTAGGTTATTCAGGAGTATTAATCATTTAAACTATAGGTTTATTGTATCTGAAATAAGAAACAAAAGTTTGAGACTTAATTGGTGTTAGGTTTTTTCGTTACGGAATTTTTGGATTCGGTCTCCACGCTCAAGGCCCGCGATAGAAGCTATGCAATAGCTTAAAAATATAACAACATATAGAGCTAAATAACACAAGGTTATGAATAAAATATAAAATCGACTACATGACATTTTAAGATCCCGCAAAATACTCAAAGTAATTCACTTTAACAATACAAAAGATCATTTCGAATCCTGTTTTTAAAGATGTAAAACCTTTTTTTTTATCTGAGACTTCTTGTGAGACGGTGTGAATTGAATTTTATAAAACTTGAGTGTGTAACGAAAGAGAGATAAATCTATATATAGGTTTTAGGCTGTGAGAATATACTCTTAATGTACTCTAAATATCTACAAAGAGAGGGATATACGAGTATAGAGGTAAACGTTGAAGTCTATGTCACATTATTTCGTATAGGGCCGAAGTGTCTACCGCACACTTAAAAAAATATTCTGTGTTGTGTATATTATTAACATTGTGAATCAAATCTAATGTTTACCACTTACATAGTATTCAACTCATTCTCTTAAAAATTAATCTGAGTTCTAAGTTTCATTTCTAGTGCATGGGAACTATACACAACTTTTTTTACAGTTGTTTCTGCATATATAACGAAAACATATAACGTGAAATCTAAATTCAAATCATTTCAGAAAAACCTGTCACGAATTTCGGTAAGAGGTTAAATTATGGAGGTCACGGTCCGCACGTTTGACAGAATTAATCAATGAAGTTGCAATAGAAAAAGAAAATATTCTATTACGCGCCTCAGAGAGGAACAACATGCATCGGTGGAGACGTTGCCATTTTTATTTAACTAAGCTTATTTATACAGAGTGAGTTTCTAATTATATGACTTAGTACACACCAACTTATTACCAAATCTAATCATTTTTTATTACACCACTACACTACAACACTTTCCTGTTCTACTGTAAAATGTAAAAAAAACATTGTGTGGTTTTATAAAACCACGATACAAGTGAAACTTTTTTTCAGATTATAGGCTTAGCTTAAAATTCGGAAAATTAATCAATTTAGGGCATTTAAATGGCGTTTTCAGCTTAACTTGTTTTGTTTAAAGAAAAAGAAAAAAACAGGAGTACTTATCACATAACCCCATATACAATTTATAGACGCAGTATCGCCGTTGACATACCCCCGGATATAAATGTTGTTGCGTTTTGAAAATAGATGCAATGTTTTCTAAATCCTATATCAAGGTAAACATTAACACGTCGCCACGCCGTTGCCTACCAGCACAAAGTCTCTGACACTATGTCAGAGGAATAGTGGTACAAGATAACAAAAAAAAAAAATCTTAACCTGATTATGTATTATAGCAAAATGATATCTAACTATAAATTTAAATTTATGTATTAGAGTACGTTATACATAATAAATACACTCATTCACATGATACACATATGGGCCTTTGCTGCTCTGCCGAGCGCCTTACATTGCACCCATACCACGAGGCCGCGCGCCTCGCATGTAATACGACATGCAATAGATGGACAGAAAAAAATTGAGGCGATGGAAAAACGTTTCTAAATCCTTCAACATACCCCGAAACGTTTAAAAACCGAACTATGACAATAAAAGAACAACATATATATTTTTTATGTTGAATATAATAATAGAACAAATATAACACATTATCAGTCCTACACTACATGTAATAATACATATCGCTTAGTTTACGAAACGATATTATGTAAATAATGTTTATTTATCTACATTTATAATCGAGAAATAGTTTTAGATACTCGAGTAAATTCATTCGATAAATAGCACCGACGTACTTTCCAATCATACTTCTATCACAGTACTCATAAGAGACAGTATGGAAACTACTTATAAACGCCCGTACCGGCATACTCACACAAACATTCACATCGACGAGACACCTAAGCGGTTTTCGCGGTGTTGTCCATAGAATTCCCCTCGAACTGACTACGCTATTGACCTAGCAAGGTCTTAACAGCTTCACCGGAGTACTAAGGCGAGCGCTTAAGGCACTCAGCCGATTTTATATTGGCAACCAGCTCAAGGGTGCACGGCACACTTCGGCTTGGCTGTTGCCCGTTGCATGCAAAATCGCGACCTATCTTAGTTATCCTAGCTAACTATTCATATATGTTTGAGTTGTTGAAACGTATATGTGTACGAAGCATATACGCCTCAACAACTCCATATATTTTTTATTGAAAAATTGAGAGTTTTTTCAGTTCGATAAGGGAAAAAATGTAAACCCTTCCACCAAAATGTGTAGCGTATAGGCGTGCACGTGTGTGGAGGTGATCGTGTAGTGTTGTAGCGGTGATGTAAATTGGTGTGTCACCGTATCGCGCAAGCAACGCACTCAAGGGCTCCCTACCGAAGGATCGAACCTAGGCTTGAGCCGCTGCCGTGGGAGGCCTAATCGGGTATCCATAGAATTCCTTTCAATAGCTCTCGTCGATGTGCATGTTTGTGTAAGTGTGCCGTTGTCGAGCGTTTGTTCGTAGTTTCAATACTGTCTCTTATATCTATACTGTGCTTCTGTAGCCTTGTCGAGATAACGAAATCTTGTTTATTATATTGTATTAAATTTGTGATATAAAACTTGACGCGTCGCTAAGTCAAACAAATTTATCGCTGGAAGATTTGCGAATTTATTGTTCGATATGTTATCCAAGTATATCGGAGACAAAACCGTTTTGCAAACGTAGACTTACTAAATATTGATCAATGAAAAATTTCTTTCTTTCTTTTGGTAATTAATCTTCTTGTAGATTATTACTGACATTGTCGAGTGTGTAATGATGTTACAAGTTTCTTGAAATCACCTCAATGAACTAACAAGATGGTGGCTGTGTTGTTAGAACTATCCAGCGAGTTTTTGTGGTAAGTCAGAATCTATACCCTATGGTGTTATTTCCCACTTGTGCAATATAACCAAACTATATTTCGTAAAACACCACCAATGTTATATAGAGCTAAATAATACAAGATTATTAGTAAAATATAAAATCCACTACATGACATTCCAAAATCTCGCTAAAAACTCCAGATATTGTGAGCACAAAACAACAAAATGGCAACACTAATTAATAGACGCCGTCATTCATTGGATTATACATATCAAGTGTTTCAATCGCACCATTGTTTTTATCAAAGTCGCGCCAAAATCTTTTTTTTTTTTCTCGAACTGACTACGCTATTGACCTAGCAAGGTCTTAACAGCTTCACCGAACTAAACGCGCGCTAAAATCTACGTCACACGCAATATTCGTTATTTAGATTAGAAATTATTTTATAATACGTCGATTAAATCTATACTAATATATAAAGCTAAAGAGTTTGTTTGTTTGTATGTTTGGTTGAACGCGATAATCTCAAGAACTACAGATCTGATTTGAAAGTTTCTTTTAGTGTTAGATAGTTCATTTATCGAGGATGGCTATAGGCTACATATCATAACGTTTAAACCGATAGGAGCTGAGCACTAATGAAGAATGTCTCAAAATCGGGCTATTTTGGAAGCTTTCGATGCGTGTTAATGTCAGTACTATATGCGTTGCCATGGTAACGCGATAACAATCTCTCGCAAATATTTTCATGGTTTATTTTGTGTTCCTATTAAAACAGTTAATTCTACGTTATTTTTGTTTCCAATTTTTAATTATACGTGGTACGTTTATATCGCAAACATTTCTAAAGTTTATTTTGTGTCGCTATTCAAAAAGTTTAGTAGTAATAATATTCATCCAATAAGATAGTCAAAGGAATTAATCCTTACTGCCAATTCTGAAGTAGTTAATATAGGTAGTTTTTTTCTATATCCAAGATAATGTAAAGGTATAAGCGCCAAATCCTCTATGTAAGATTTCGTAAATTTTTATCTTCTTAATTTTCAAGACAACAGAATTCATGCTTCGCGGTATTATTTATCTTTCATTTCATTTATGCACAATAAACGAACCATATTACATAAAACTCTACCAATTTAACACAATATACAGATAAGTAAGACAAGATTATGAATAAAATATAAAATCCACTACATGACAGACTAAAATCCCGCCAAAAACTCCTCAAAAACTTTATTCTACGTTAGTTTTGTACCCAATTTTTGATTTGTGATATATTACGTATAATAAAAGTAAAGTGAGTGTATTTTATATTAAAAATATCCGTGATGCTACAAATATCAACATTTTTTTTAATTCTGTGGATATGTCTGTTTTTTTTTTTATTTGTTACGGGTAATCTCCGAAACGGCTGGACCTATTTGAACGGTTTTTTTTTTCTTAGAAATGACTACGCTATTGATCTAGCAAGGTCTTAATAGCTTCACCGGACTACAAGTAATATTTGAACGGGAATTTTACGGACAAATAAGTAACTAATTAGCTGTTTTATTTTAAGCTAGCGGGTTCAGCAGACGTTGCCCGCCCTGATAATAAGACAAACTATACCTATACCTTGCCCAATAATCATTTTATATATTGGTGAAAACGGCATGAAGATGCGTTCTGTAGTTTTTAATCTTATCGCGAACAGACATATAGACAGACGTGGAACAGGACTTTTTCTTACACTATGTAGTGATAAGCTGTTATCCGTGCCTTCGTCCATGTGAAATTAATCAAAAATATGTTGTTCACTGTAAACATACACGAGCTGTACTGGACTCCAAGATTTTTTTATACCAAAAGGCAGCAAACAGGCTGACGGCCCACCTGATGGTAAGTGGTTAACGTCGCCTATGAACAACTGTAACACCAAGGGTATCGCTGTTGTAATTGAAAGTCATATGTTTATATGTGATTTAAATTATAGCAAGGTTTGATAATAACTTAATTATATCGACACTATGGACATATTATATCTATATAATAAAAGATTTAACTGTAATATTTACTGATAAAAATGTATAGCTTAATATTTTCATTACTTTCTTATATAGTGTAAGTGGGCACTAAGGGTCATATATAGCAGTTTAAATTTCCAGTTATGTGGCTGATGATAAATCTCTTCCCATTCGATTCACTATTCGTATTCACATATATAATGTACAAGTACATGTTACCTGTTACAGTAGATGATGTGCGTGTGATACTTACAAATATTTTTAAAAGAGTATTATTGTAATTTACACTAGATATGTGATCAAAATTTTACATTTATTTAATATATTTAAAAAAAAAACGCGTGCGCAGCCGCGGGCAACAGCTAGTAATTCTAATAAAATAACAGATTATAATTTTAAATTCAAAAATAACGGTCGCCAACTGTCGGCCATACGCAACTGGTCCCCATTTGAATTGCTTTGATAAATGACATATCAATGTAAAAATATCACTATGTTTCTGGTTGATGAAATTCACTAGTTTTATCAAAACGTGTTTGTCATCATCACTTTAAAAATTGAAGATACTTAATGTTGGAAATTACAAAGCCATTCTATTCTTAGAAAATATCTTTAAAATTATCATACATACTTTTTATTAAAATAATCTTACCTCATAGTTAAAATGCAAACAATCAGTGGATTAACTTTTACCTGTAACAAAAAGATATTAACATTTAGATGTTGCCAGATGTATAAAGAAATAAATACAATCATTTGCGAAAATTACAATTTTATCCTGATTCCGTCCCACGTCTGTCTTTTTCATTTAAATCAATAGTTGAAAATTAGGCGACGCGCAGCCTCGTGAGAAAATAAATAGCATCGTTAGTTGCAAATTACTCTGTCTAATAGAAACAAATTTATCGCCTAATTCTTGGTTTCACCTACAGAACGAGATTTTTAAAATGTGTCGCAAGTGAATGATATTGTATTGGCTGCCAACACACACGCGCGGCCCAGTTTTGTGAAATGCATCTCTGAAATAATGGCGGCTTATTTTTGGTGGGAACGCAAAAATATCGCTTTCGTTACGAAGGAATATTAAAGTTTGGATTTAATTATGGATTTTGTGTCTTTTCACATAAAGATCAGTCGGATTTATCGAGATTAATTAAGTTATTGTTTTGAGTTGGTTTGAAGATGTCTAATTTTAATAATGATGTTATGAGGAAGAAAAGAGGTTATAAAACATTTTAATAAAACTTGCAGCTTTTGTAGGTGGTACAGCCCCGCTGAAGCTATTTTTGGTTTCAGCATGAATGGGTCGGCTCCTCCGGGGTAGTACCACCCCTCTCACAGATAACCGACGTGAAATAACAATGCTTGCATTGTTGTTTTTCGTTCGGTCAGTGAGAGAGCCGGAGGCCCACGTCCCTTCCTCTATCCTGCTTTCCCTTTCCTTCCCCTCCCCATTCTCCCATATACAGGCTGGCAACGCATTTGCGACGTCCCTGATATCGCTAGTGTCTATGGACGGTGGTGATCACTTAACATCACGTGACCCACCAGTTCGTTTGCCTCCTTTGATATTATAAAAAAAAAGCTTCAGTGAATAAAAACCGCAAACTTTATAAAATAGAACTAAATGATATAAGAGAAACCTTTGTTACATTAGAGTAAAAACCCAGACTATGACTCAAGAATCTCTTGTATCATAGATCTAAATGTTTCTAAACTTATTCTATAAAATATGAACGCATAGACTCTTCACTTTTTAGATTTTATATAAAGTTTAAACAATACAGGATAATAATTTTATGATATCAAAATTGGAAAAAACATATTAACATTATTCGAGAATATTTTTTATCTGTAGTTTTTATTTGCGCGATAAACTGGCGTTAATTGATATTACATTGCATAATATTGGTGACATGTTGCGTAAAATAGTATGATATTGCGTAAAAATGATTTAAAATAAAACCCGATTTCTATTACATAAAAACTTTTTGGAGTAAGAATGCCACCATTTTGCGCGCACATAGAAAACATGACCAAACAGATTGACTCGGCCCCTGAAAACGGCAGTAATAGTCTTAACACACATGAATTACACAACATATATGAATGTGTATATGACCATTAACCTACAGAGAGCCAATCTTTGATATTGTGATTCACGTGCCAGTTGTAAGCTCACTGCCAATTGATACAATTTGGTATTATGGCCTAGCAATGAGCATTTCTGACAAAAATAACCTAAGTACCTTGTACGACTTTCTCTAGGGCATGTTTGATTGATTAGTGATTCTGTGTTATAAACAACGCAAAGTAAATAATCGATATTGGAAAATAATCAGTTATTTAAAAAAATGTTTTCGTAATTTTTATCAAATATAAGTTGTAACTAACTTATGTTATTATATTACTCTAAGATTTTGGAAGTTTACTGTGTAATTATAATGATTTAACTCCTCGGCTGAATTTTTAAGACTCAGTCTCAAAATGGCGGATCATTATTTTTTTAATTCTCATCACATAGTGAATTACAAATTAAATTTCAGTAAAACAAAAGTTCGTACAAATGAAAAGATTATTTTAAAATACATCTTACATAAAGATTATGATTTTACAATACATAATTTGTTGTTTTTTAAAGTTTTGTAATGAATGAGATATTTTTTTACCTTAAAAAGCCAAATAGTCTGTTGAGGTCTACATACGTTTGTATGGAACTTTAACCTTTATGGTGTTGAATTGTTCAGTCGTTAAACCACCCGATTAGGCCTCCCACGGCAGCGGCTCAAGCCTAGGTTCGATCACTCGGTAGGGAGCCCTTGAGTGCGTTGCTTGCGCGATACGGTGACACGCAAATATACATCACCGCTACAACACCACACGATCATCCCTATACACGTGCACGCCTACACGCTTACACATGAAAGTGGAAGGGTTTACTTTTTTTTTCCCTTATCGAACTGAAAAACTCTCAATTTTCCGATAATTAATATATAGAGGGAGTTGTTGAGGCGTGAATGCTTGGTACACATATACGTTTCAACAACTCATACATATATGAATAGTTAGCAAGGTTAGCTAAGATAGGTCGCGATTTTGCATGCAACAGGCAACAGCCAAGCCGAGGTGTGCCGTGCACCCCTGAGCTGGTTGCCAAAATAAAATCGGCTGAGTGCCTTAAGCGCTCGCCTTAGTAACCTTGCTGAGTCAATAGCGTAGTCATTTCGAAAAAAAAAATCAGTCGTTAAATTATTAGCTGTTCTGATAATGAAAAACGTTAATGTAAAAAAAAAAACAACGTAAATTAAAACTTTATTGTTCCAAGTTCATATTCTATTACTTAGTGCCGGTTTTTTATGTATGTGCAGAATAATGTTTTTTATCTTACATAACTAATTCTTATAGAGATATATTAGAGAGAAAAATAACTCTTTGTGAGACTCTGAGTCAGTGCGATTTATCGTAATGAGCCATATCGGTGTGTTGTTAGAATTTTTATGAGTTTTGCAAGAAACAAGCAAAAGAAAGCCAGAGTTAGGCTTGCCAGCATATACATTTAAAATACGGAATATTTAATTATACTCGCTTTTTCGGGTAATGAAAATTTTGTGGACAGTTTAAATAAGCGACATTATTTTTAATATTACATAATTTTTTTTTATTGTAGCACGACAAAATGACTGCACTATGCCTGATGGTAAGCAGAGTGCAATCCAAAAATAATAGCAACCACCGATTGACACACTATCCATCGCCGGTCGTCATTATCATGCCGTCCTGCAAAAAACTGGATATGCACAGGCTGATCCCGAAACGCGACCCGCAGAAGCGAATCACTATTACGGGCTTTTCTGACGAATGATAACCCTATATGAAATAAAGTCAAGACCCTCATTCCAGACCTTTCGAGTCCCCTAATGAACGTGTTACAGCTATATAGTACGGCTCGTTAAGAACTCCTTTCGGTTAGGACTAAAATTCGCTAATTAAAATAACATTTTATCACCCTATTTGGACGAATATTATTACTATTCACGCTTCGTTTTGATGCCATTTTTTTTACAATTTCAAAAGCCCTGACGAGTTCGGTTTAGTAAGTCTAGTGGTAATCTGTTAATTATATTCAATTAGACCGCAACCATCATAAAACAATTGAAATATCCGTTATATCGACACCACATTTCGCGTTTCGCTCTGAGTGAATACAGTTTAGATCTACTCCTAGTGGTTTTACCATGATGATATATATATTATAGCCTACAACCTTTTTACCTTATTACAACCTTATTCGATAAATGAGCTATCTAAAACTGAAATAATCTTTCAAATCGGACCATTTTTTTTTCGAATTGACTACGCTATTGACCCAGCAAGGTCTTAACAGCTTCACCGGACTACTAATGCGAGCGCTTAAGCCACTCAGCCGACTTTATTTTGGCAACTAGCTCAAGGGTGCACGGCACACCTCGGCTTGGCTGTTGCCTGTTGCATGCAAAATCGCGACCTATCTTAGCTAACCTAGCTAACTATTCATATATGTATGAGTTGTTGAAACGTATATGTGTACCAAGCATACACGCCTTAACAACTCCTCCATGTATTTATTATCGGAAAATTGAGAGTTTTTCAGTTCGATAAGGGAAAAAAGTAAACCCTTCCACTTTCATGTGTAAGCGTGTCAGCGTGCACGTGTGTGAGGGTGATCGTGTAGTGTTGTAGCAGTGATGTATATTTGTGTGTCACCGTATCGCCCAAGCAACGCACTCAAGGGCTCCCTACCGAGGGATCGAACCTAGGCTTGAGCCGCTGCCGTGGGAGGCCTAATCGGGTGCTCAAATCGGACCAGTAGTTCCGGAGGTTAAAGCGTTCAAACGAGCAAACTAATCAGCTTGATAATGTTAGTATAGAATAGATTTCTATCAACCTAGCAAATTAATAAGATTTTGTTTTCATTATATCTTCCTGCCTACCCCAGTGATACAGCGTGATGTTACATAGAAGTAAACTCCAATTAACTGTGAGGCGGATGTTGCGGAATATCAGATTAAAACGAGTAAGGCTCAAGCCGTGGGCTAGGTTATGAATAAGATTTTATCCGCAACATAGAATGTGATTTTGTGTCGTGATTGCTCGCTCTTACATGAATACAGATTTGGTATTAAGTGGACTTTGTTTTTCATAGACTTTATGATAAATCTCTCGTTAAGTTGTTACGGTGTTTGTTTAAGTGTTTTAAAGAAAAGAGATGGATTCAACTCACTACTGGTAACTCTATATGGTAAATTGATATAAATCTTTATATATGTATATGTACTGTGTGTATGTGACTAAACTCCTTAAGGAATGGACAGATTATGTTGAATTTGTTTGTGAGTGTTCAGGTAGATTTAAAAATCGTATAGATTCCAGACCGGGTAGGTGACGCTGTGGTTGAATTTTAGGATTTTTTTTTATTGTCAACCGACTTCGGCCTACCCGATAGTATATATATACATATATAGCTATATATACATAATTAACAATCAGTTCACAGATTATGTTGAATTTGTTTGTGAGTGTTCAGGTAGATTTAAAAATCGTATAGATTCCAGACCGGGTAGATGACGCTGTGGTTGAATTTTAGGATTTTTTTTATTGTCAACCGACTTCCGCCATACCCGATAGTATATATATACATATATAGCTATATATATATAATTAACAATCAGTTCTTTGAAAGTCTATAACGTCCAAATTTATGCACTTATCGCCATATGACTATGACAATCCAAAATGTTTTTTTTTGTAGATAGTTCTAGACTATTTATTTTTAGGTACGATTGACTCTGTGCTATTTTTGTAATCGTCGACAAAGTAGACAGGACTTTTTTTCAATATAATCCATTAATTAAATTTAAAAAAAAGAAAAAACGTGTCATGAATTAGGTTTATATGTATAATACAAGCAAATTATATTTATTTATTTATACTTAGTACAAAATTGTCAAAAAAATCAATAACACCACATCAGTCTGTAAAAGACCCGCAGGTTATAAACCTCTTCCTGAAGCCAAATATGGTCATAATAACCACGTCAACCCATGACGTATTGGTGATTTCAAACTCTGACAAATCTAATTCTATATTTTATCACAGACGTTGGTATTATAAGAACATTTCTCAGATACGTTCTCACGATGTTTCCCTTTCATCGTCAGCCAATGGTCTAACTAATGTAAAATAGTACATTCATGCAACTCGTTTATACATTTATGTGATCACCACCGTCCATAGAAACTTGCAACACCAGGAGAGTCGCAAGTGTGTTGCCAGCCTTTATTGGAGGAAGAGGGGGGAAGAGAAGGGAGGTAGGTTTCCGGCGCTCTCACTGAGTGAACGAAACGCAACAATGCAAGCACTGTCAACTCACGTCGGTTTTCTGCGGGAGGATGGTACTACCCCGGTCGAGCCGACCCATTATGCTAAAACCAGTAATAGCTTCAGCTTGGCGCTACCACCTATGATACTACCTACCATGCCGGGATTCGCACCTGTGTTCATTAAACTAACATTCAATTGCGAAATTGGGAGTTTTAGCGGGACCTTAATCTGTCATGTAGTGGATTTTATATTTTATTCATAATCTCGTGTTATTTGACTGTACATTTTGTAAATTTGGTGGTGTTTTACGTAATATAGCTAGTTTATTGTGCATAAGTGAAGTGAATGGAAAATAATACCACGGAGCATGAAATTCTGAGATGCCACAAAAACTCCCTGTAATGTTCAAACAAGGGAGCCACCATCTTGTTAGAATATCGAAATATTCAAACGACGCTTGTAATATTATCAACTACACCATAATGGATGTAATAATCTGAACGATTGGAATCCAAAAATAAAGTTAAAAAAAAGATCTACAGACAAGCATAAGATGGTATAACTCTCTGCAAGGACCAACCCACGACATGAAAACCGTTTGTTTTATCGTCCGCCATTTTTGTAATTGTAATGAAGCATTTAACACACGTCGTAATAAAAGTTAATTTACAATAATTAGGAGAAACAATAAAAGGAACAACGCAAATGTGCGACACACTATATTAACAAAGTTCAGTGCACTATCTGTAATTAAACCAAGTATTCAATGGACAAAAATAAGTTAACATATGCATTTGTACATCGCTCCTTCAACTTCTTCAACGCTCTTCATCACGTAAGTAACTTTTTTTTTTTATTGTGGCACGGCAAAGTGACTGCACTATGCCTGATGGTAAGCACAGTACAATCCAAAAATAATAGCGACCACCGATTGAGACACTGTCCATCGCCGGTCGCCACTATCATGCCGGCCTGTAATAAGCTGGATATGCACAGGCTGATCCCGAAACGCGACCCGTAGAAGCGAATCACCATTACGGGCTTTTTCGCCATATACATGGTGGTTGCGACCCAGTCGGGCTGTAAAACCCTACCACCCCGCTTGCGCCATTGCCTCGTTTGTTATTCAGCAGGGTGCACCACGTGCAGGTGAGGTTGGCTTGGGTGTCTCAAGTCTTATGATGTTATTCGACACCCCTTACAACCCAAAATATATATAAGAGACGAGAGATGTAAGTATTTGTAAAACTAGCTGATAACCGCGACTCCGTCTGCGTCGTTAATTGCCCTAACATTCTATACTAATATTATAAAGGTGTAGTTTGTCTGCTTGAACGCGTTATCTCAGGAACGGTCTGGTTTGAAAAATTATTTCAGTGTTAGATACCTTATTTATAAAGGAAGGCTATACATTATATATCATCACGCTAAGAACAACAGAGACGGAGTACCAATGAAGGATGTTTCAAAATCATTTGTTTTCCTTTTGAGAGTTTCCGCTGCGTGTTACCGTTCGCCCAAAGTCTCTATTCCACGCCGACAAAGTCACGGGCGGAGGCTAGTATAGTATATGTATAAAGGGAAAGAAACAAGTACCACACCGCGTGCTCTATTTCTCCATGGCAGAAAAACATGGCATGGATGAAAGCGTAGTTCTCACAAAAATATAATTTTATAAAACTTTAATAACGCTTTGTTAAATGAATCTATGTTATAATTTTCTTTCCACATAGGGTACAAGTATAAGTAAGACTAAAAGTTGATTGAAAAGAATTCAGTAAAATTTGTATGGTACGCGCACAGCAGTAAAACTCTATCACGTCAATCATACGAGCGCTCGTCCTGTGATCGAAAGGCAAGTCATTAATATTTCAAAATTCAATAAGAAAACACGAACTTTTCTAATATTTCCCACTTTTTCATTAATAACACTAACAATCGTCAAAGGCTGCTTAACTAAAATAGAATTTAAAAAATCGGTTGAGAGACTCGGATGTAAGGTATTCTCAATTTTTATTTTTGTCTGTACCTATTTATATATGTAAGGCCTTTAAAGCTTCATCGGAATACAGTCAGAGGATAGATTGATTAATAATAATGTAATTATTCAGCATTAAGCATTATTACACCCAAAAAACAAATGCTTATGTATGAATTCTGTTTTAACAAGATAAAATGATAATATATTTGTTGGTAAGAAGTAGGAGTAAGAAGAAGTATAAATTAACTGGAGTTTAGGACTTGGAGTTTACCTTTCGTCCTGTTATTTAGAATGTATGTGATTCATCTCTAAACTAATCATATCTCTATGTAATCGCATTATAGGTTAAATAGCACAAACTTATGAATTACTAGCCTCTGCCCGCGACTTCGTTCGCGTGATATAAGTACTTTGGGCTAACGCTAACATGCAGCAGAAGCTCTTAAAAGGATAAAACTTCCCGATTTTGAAACATTTTTCATCTGTGCTCCGCTCCTAATGATGATATATTATAACCATTCTCGACGAATGAGCTATATAACATTGAAAGAATTATTCAAATCGGACCAGTAGTTCCTGAGATTACCCTCTACAACGCCACAACGTCACAAACTCACAAACTTTACCTCTTTATAATATTACTAGCCTCTGCCCGGATTATTATTAGTGTATATTATCTGTTCCGGATTATTATTAGTAATCCCAATTCATTTGTAGTTAAAAACTGTTTTATGTTTCGTAAAATGCTACAAATATAACATAATATAGAGTTAAATTTATATTCAAGATGAGGAGTAAAAAATAAAATACCACAGAGTATGTGACAGACGAAAATGCCGCCAAAAAATTAAAAACATTATATTGTTAGGCATATTTCGGCCGAAAACAGATTCAATAACATAAATATAGAATAAAAACTCCTTTGTTTCCATAAAACATGACACGGTTTATTGAGAATATGCAAAGTCCTCGGTTACGGGCGCGCTTAGTCTGGCAAAACGTACAACGCGGCCGAGAGGAGCCTAAGTGCAACGAACTTTATATTGTTTCGTGTTATTTTTAGCACGGTGTTGTCAATTGTCGGCCCGATATACGAAGCTTAAGGCTTCGTTCGCTTTCATGTTCGCAAAATGAAAATAGGAACGGGGAGTTTTTGGCGGGATTTTAGTCTGTCATGTAGTGGATTTTATATTTTATTCATAATCTTGTGTTATTTGACTATATATTGTGTAAATTTGGTGGTGTTTTACGTAATATAGTTAGTTTATTATGCATAAGTGAAGTGAATGGAAAATAATAACACGGAGCATGATATTCTGAGATGCCACAAAAACTCCCTGGAAGGTTCTAGCAAGGGATCCACCATCTTGTTAGAATATGGATTCACACGTTGCTTAATATTGGAATGATCACACGAAGCTTGTGATATTATTGACTACGTGATAATGGCAGTAATAATCGGAAAGATTGATTGCCAAAAATAAAGATAAAAAAAAAAAAAAATAGGAACGGCTTTAATAATTGGACCTCGTGCGTTTTGTTTATATCATTTTTTTAATTGAACTCATTATTTCCCCTGCATTCGTGAGGTTGTGGAGCGTGATTTTAGTTAATAGTCTTATGGAGGAATATCGACATAGTGCCTTCGAAGTTTGCGTTATTTTTTTTTTACTTGGTAATATAAAAAAGTGTACATGTGTACTTATGTACATGCGTTAGAAGTTATACTTCTTTGGCGTCACAAGATAAAAATCTTTTCAAAAATTTTGTGTTTCGCCTTATTCTACGTTTGTAGAAAAAACCACACTAACAATAGAAAAAAGGTATAAAAAAGTAATACATTGAAAATTTCAATACAAAGAAATACAAACAACAAATACAAAGAAACAAAATGTTGACTACAGCTAACTTCAGGCTGTCGGTTTTTCGTAACGGTGTGCGCGCGCATCGATATAACTTCAGGGTGTCGGTTTTTCGTGACGCGCGCATCGCAAAAATTCACTATCATCATTTTTTCCTAACGCGCCAAAAGAAGTACGAGTATAACTTCAAAATAAGTTCGTCTAGCTGGCTACGACCTCCAAGTATAAATCCCATAAAAATGACCACTAAAGCAAGACTTAAGTTTAAAAAAGGCTCTTTGAACAAACTTCAATCGTGTAATGTATATATTTGGCTCTTTTGGGTGATAAGTTTACCGACCACTGGTATATACCTCGGGCAAAACCTGGCTGACAAGATTTATGACTAGTGAACGACTACAGATTGAAAAATATGATATTGGAAAAACAACAGGCACGATTATTCTAACATAATTTATTTTTATGATTGTCCTCGATTGTAACTTATTAACTAATTTACATTCGAACTAGTCTTTATTCGCGGTATGGCTCGTGTTAGTATATGTAATATATACTTGACCTGAACCTCGAAAATAAGTATTCTTTCTGGGTAAAAGTATACTATATTCTTTTCTGTGGTCCTTACAACATATATGCAAAATTTTATTAGAATCAGATGAGTAGTTAACGAGTGGAAAGCGTAACAAACAAACAAACAAAGAAACACATTTTCGCATTTATGATATTAATTAGAACTTATATTTCGATGAAATCAAATATTGCGCGATATAATAAGTTGAAAAATTATATTCCTAAACAGAGTCACATCTAGATAAAAAGAAATTCCCTAGATTATGTAGAAAATTGTAGAATTGATTTTCTAGATAATAAAAAATATTGCGCACTATAATTATTCATATAAAAAACAACTAGAGAGAGTCAAGTTTATCAAAAAAAGTAGTTCACATATTTTGTGAAGAAAATTGTACAATTAATCCCTAATTAATTATAAGTAAGCCAACAAGTCAGCGTCGCGTAGCAACACGAGTTACAAACTTCATTTTTGTATACTTGTATTTGCTTCGCAGCCTTCAAGACGACCTCTTATAAATATGTATTTTTTTATGTTGCAAAAAAAATACATTGCGGAGTAACTGAAAAAAAAAATTAAGTAATTTGAATGCGTTGTGTTAATGTGTCTAGCGAACGTCGCACACCGTCGCGTCGCTTGTCTCCGTTCACAATTTTAGGGTTGCCACTTTCTGTATTTAAATAAAGCATACTTGTATCTCATTTGAATTATGAAACTTTCTAGCAATAGAAATATTTCAGAGTCACTGTATCGCGATAGCAGGGTGCTCGAGAGCACTACTCCGGGGAATCACACCTAGGCTTAGGGAGACATTTTATTTCACTACTATATCTTGTAGGTGGTAGAGCCACGCTGAAGCTATAACTGGTTTCAGCATGAATGGGTCTGCTCCCTCGGGGTACTACTACCCGACCCAAAGAAACACCTACGTGAAAAAACAGTGCTTGCATTGTTACATTTTGTTTGGCCAGTCAGAGCGCTGGAGACCCGCCTTCCCTCCTCGCTCCACCTCCTCTTTCCCCCACAAAACACAGACTGGCAACGCACTTGCGACTTCCTCGGTGTTACTAGTGTCTATGGACGGCGGTGATCACTTAACGTCAGATGACACGCCTGGTCGTTTGCCTATTATACAACTATATTAAAGCTATATTCATCTCGCCAACTGTAAGACTGTGGTTACAGGTAAAACCTACAAAGTATTAAAATAAACTAACAAAAAAACTCAACTCTCAATGGGAGCTATAAAAATGGTAAAACAAAATATAGTTCAAATGATTTTTTTAATTGAAATGAAATCGACAGCCCTACGTAAACTAAAACCATTAAGAATTTACATAGAGAATAAATTAACACAGACCATAATAATAGAAGCTATAAATACGTAAACTACACTAAGAAACAAGCGTAGAAAATTAATTTAGAAGATTGTATTATTTTAACGTATCAAATATTCATTGCTTTATATTATTTACACACGTCGCCACCGTTTCTCAAACTGTGTTACTTTATTTAACGGGCAGATATTACAGGAGTGTGTAATTACCTTCAAAAATTGTTTGAAACTATTTCTAAAGGACTTACTATCTTCATACATAAAATCCAATGTTTGTCCGCGATGAACTTCGAAACAAGTCAACCGATGATCATGATAGTTGACATATATGTGTAATTTGGTCCATGTTTAGAGAATTTTTTTTTTATATCAAAGGAGGCAAACGAACTGGTGGGTCACGTGATGTTAAGTGATCACCACCGTCCATAGACACTAGCAACACCAGGGACGTCACAAGTGCGTTGCCAGCCTGTATATGGGACAAGGGGGAGGGGAAGGAAAGGGAATGAAGGAAAGAGGAAGGGACTTGGGCCTCCGGCTCTCTCACTGACCGAACGAAACACAACAATTTATGTCATTATAGTTGTTTGCATATCTTGATTTTCTCTTAATATAAATCAATTATCGTTATCTGGTTCACCGTGATCTTGTTACATCTTATAGTAATCCGGTGTAGTTGTGAAGGCCTTGCTAAGCCAATAGCGTAGTCAGTTCGAAAAAAAAACCTTTTATACATATAATAAGCAGGTACTTGACTTGTTAGACAGCAGCAATATTTTCAGAGATTACTGACTATTCGTTTCTGGTTCCAAATCAATTAAAAAATAGGTGCTTAATATTTGACCTAATTATCTAGAGAAAGACAAAACTGATATTCACTAAACATCAGTTGATTTACGCAAAAACGAACTGATGTAATAATAAGGAAAGCAATGAAACAGACCGTGCAGTGCAATCCCGCCCGCGTCCCGCACCTCAACTCGCGCCGCTCTTCTCTTTGTCCGGCCATGCGGCGTATCCGCGATAAGCGGTTACATAATGATTAACCTTTAATAGCGCCTCTTTAATGTTATTCCTTGAACCCAAGTGTGACTTTTTATACGTTCAAATGTATGGTTTCCATACTTTTAAAAGTTCTAGAACAATTTTTAACTAAGGTTCTCTTTGTTGTTTATTAGTATTTGTTTTGGTATTATTATTTTATATGTTAAATGTGACCATGAAGTAACAAAGGATTGAAGGGTGTTAAGCTTTAAACAGTCACCTGGTATAAAGATAGACGCAAACAAAGCCTCAAACGACTACTAGTGTCTAAATATGACGAGTTGCAAAATATCAGTATTACATGTACACAGGTCCTTATACTACGCTAGTCGCTAGTCTGACGCAAGCCGCGCTATTGCAATACGGCCGGTCATGCTGACGTAGCGTATCATGACGCGAAATGTAATTTATCTCTACTAAAAATACCGCTCGACACGCCTAAACACGTTTTCACTTTAGAAATATATGACAGCTAAAATACGTAGTAATATTGAAATTACAAAAAAGTTATTGCTTAAAGTACGAAGTCGCGTGTCACAGGTAGTAAGTAATATATATTTTTCCACATATTTACGTGTTTATATTCCGAGTAATTGGTGGTACCCGTTGAGTTTTATTAGTTGTTTGTTGTAGCTTGATGTTTTTGTATCGACTTGGTAAATTTAGCGATATTATTCTGTTACCAGCGTAACGATGAGACGTCCCACTGTGAGACCCCGTTCCATTGTACACCAGAATAGCTTTTTGCACGTGTATCATATTTAGTTCTTTTCCTGTTTGTTACACGAGGCCGGGCAAGTAATTACGTAAACAGAAGTTTGTAATTTCTGACCACCTCCAAATTCTCGTCAGCAAAAATAAACAATAATTTTAACCCCGTCTTCCATGCTTACGTAAACATTAAATACCTGGGCGACTAAGCCTAGCTTGGTTCTTTGAAAAACATTTTTCAATTGAAATAAACTGTTAGGTTTGCCTTATAAAATTATCATTTTTTTACAAAATAAAAAATTACATACACTCGGAATCGAACTGGGGTTCGATGGATTTTCGAGGCAACCGATTTCCATTTGAGCTATTTTTGTTAGCTATATTTTTTCATTGCCTGAAATATCAGATAAAAAGTTTTCTATGAATAAAATCTAGCTAGATCGATTTATCGTCCCCGAAACTACCTACATACTAAGTTTCACGGAAATAGATGACGCCGTTTCCGAGATCCTGAATATATACAAATATACAAGAATTGCTCATTTAAAGGTTTTAGATGCAAGTATTTTTTTTATTTATTCCGGTTTCCTAATAACGGCAACCCATGAGACAGCAGGACTAGACTAGACTAGACATAAGGAATTTATCTCTTCTATATTAATATTATAAAGCTAAGGAGTTTGTTTGCTTGAACGCGATAATATGAGGAGCTATTGGTCCGATTTGAAAAATTACTGCATTTTTTTTCAAATAAACTAGGTAATAACCTAGTTTATTTGATCAGCAAGATCTACCACCGGTTCGGACAAACAACCCAGTCATCGAGAAGAATCGGCAAGAAACTCGATTTGGTTTATCTCCTCGTGTTATGTATTTTTACAGAACATAGGTAGTTACATTCGTTTTTAGTGGATGCATAGAGAGGGGCGTCATTTCAAACGTCACAATCGTTCACATATTGTGGTACCAATATCCCTTGGCCTACACAGCTTCACCGGACCCGCGAGCTTGTAGTTCACTATATCAAATCTACATTAAAAAGATTAAAGCCGCAAGGAAAAGCTAGTTGTTCGTGTTTAGCATCATAATATAGAGATATCTCAAATGCATGTTTATTTATAAATGCGACTTTCAAATTGTTTTTATATTTTGCAATAATTTTAAAGAACAACTTTCAAACAACATAATAAAGTTTACTGTTATTTTTATCTATTAATTTTAAATATACACTATAAAAATAAAACATATTGTATGTTAAACTAGCGGGCTCGGCGGACGCTGTCCCATCATGATAATTATAAAAAACTTGACAAATCATATACCTAAACCTTCATAATGAATCACTCTATATACTGGTGAGAACCGTATGATAATCCGTTAAGTAGTATTTTAAGGTTATCGCGATCAGACAGACAGACGTGGCAGTGGAGTCATGTATAGATGAAAATTTATGTATATGATGATGTAAAAATGATGAAAATAATATGTGCTGTTACATTTCAAAATGAGCTATATTCAATTTTATTCGTTTACATAAAACATGTTTCATATTTTTTTAAGATTTTCAGATTTTATACACCGAGAAAGAATTTTTTTAAAAATCTTCACATTTTATATGTGTAAAATTATAAGATCTTGAACAATAACGTGAAATATTAGGAACGGCTCAAATTTAATTTAGTTCAATTTGAAATGTTACGACTTTTATACAAATATTTCTAACTGTACCCGCAACTCCGTCCGCGTATAACCTAATGTAAAAAAACCATTGCTTAATAAAATTATCTGAATGTATTGAGTCCATTTAGTTATCTACTATTCTCTCGTACTTACGCCGCGTCGTCATTACAATTATAATAACTTTTGTTAGAGTGTAAAAGTAAAGACACCTTAGATTTAAATTCTTATTATATATATCGAAGATAGAAGAAGGTAATAATACTTTTTTTTTTACTTTATTTTTGTCAAACAATCTTTCCGATTATTACTGCCATTGTCGCGTAGTCAATAATACTAGTGGGCACCCAGTGCTCGACATTCGACCATATTTATTCTATACTTTAAGGTTTGAATTTTATTAGGGGGGTACCAGGTTAGGCCCCCCTCGGCAGCGGCTCAAGCCTAGGTCCGTTCCCTCGGTGTGGAGCCCTTGAGTGCGCTGCTCGCGCGATACAGTGACACAAAATGTTACATCACTGCCACAACAGTACACATATCACCCCCACGCACGTGCACGCATACACGCCTATACATGAAAGTGGAAGGGTTTTGTTTCTTTCCCTCATCAAACTGAAATAGTTTGGAAAATTATCCGATACGAAATATATATAGGAGTTGTTGAGGTATGTATGCTTGGTACACATATGTGCTCCAACAACTCATATATGTATGAATAGTTAGCTTAGGTCAGCTCAGATAGGTCGCGAATTGCACGTGTCGGGCAGCAGCCCAGGCCGAGGTGTGCCGTGCACCCTTGAGCTAGTTGCCCAAATAAAATCGGCCGAGTGCCGCAAGCGCTCGCCTTAGTCAAATGAAGCTGTTAAGGCCTTCCTGGATCAATAGCGTAGTCAGTTCGAAAAAAATAAATTAAAAAAAACCTTATTAGGGTTCTTTTGTCAAAGAGTACACTTCTATAATCAAAGATTTTCATCATGGCTACTCAGTTATTTGCCATGATCTTTAATTATATAAACATTTCAAAAATCTATGTGTAAATGAAAATTAAAATTAATTATAAATTTGAAACAAAAATCACGTGGTAAAGTTCTCTAATTTTAAGCAATCATAACTTTACGAAAATAAAAAAAATTTATCGCTACCCATGACACAATTTTCAATTAATTGTACACAACACCATGGGTGGGTGGTATTTCTGGGTGATATTGAATTAAATGTAATCTGTTCATTATGAGAAATAGTGATATGCCCAGTTTCATCGTTTGGAAAAGTGATGGATCCACAATACAATCAAATGGTGAATCCAAGACAAAGATGTTTTTAATACTACCATTAGCTTTTTAAATTTTTTTTTTGTTGCTACATGAGGTTGAATTGCAACATTGTAACCATGGAGGTCTAAGTCATGGATTACTTTTATGAACAAAATTCTTTTTTGATTATACAAAGTATTATTTGGCTCAATTTTTATTAAATCATCATTTGAAGTGAGTTCACCATAAAAAATAATAAACGTTACAATAATAGTTATATTTTATAAAATCATTGTTGAATGTAGGGATGAAAAATGGTAATTGGAACGTAAGAGTTAAAAAATATATACAGTCGAGCATAGCAACCTCCTTCCTCCTACCTTTTTTGAAGTTTGTAATTATTGACGGCTGTCAGAATGCCTTTTTATTTACATGTGTGTATATATTGTGTAAAAATTGAGTAGTAGTGTGAGTAGTGCATATTTTAATTAATTTAATGTAATTCTAATGCATTTTATATAAAATAAACAGCTTTCTGCACTTCTCCAGCATATATAAACTTTAACTATGCCAAATTTCAAATTCAACCATTGACGGGAAATAGGTTTAAAAGGGGTACAATTTTTTTGCTTCACGTATTAATATATAGATTAAGAGCGTCGTGCAATCACTTGAAGTGATTGCGATTGTGATTGCGTCGTGTGAGTCAATATTCTAACAAGACGGTGGATCCCTTGTTAGAACCTTCCAGGGAGTTTGTGTGGCATTTCAGAATTTCATGCTCCGTGGTATTATTTTCCATTCAATTTACTTATCTATACTAACATTATAAAGAGGTATAGTTTGTGAGTTTGTGACGTTGTAGGAGGTAATCTCAGGAACGATTGGTTCGATTTGAATAATTCTTTCAGTGTTATATAGCTCATTCATCGAGATTGGTTATATATCATCACGCTAAGTCCAATAGGAGCGGAGCACAGATGAAAAATGTTTCAAAATCGTGATGTTTTTTTTTTCTTTAGAGAACTGCTGCGTGTTAGTGTATTTAAGCCACGCGAATGAAGTAGCGGGCAGAAGCTAGTGCAAAATAAACTAACTATATTACGTAAAACACCAGCAAATTTACCAAATATAGAGTCAAATAACACAAGATTATGAATATATTATAAAATCCACTACATGACAGAGTAAAATCCCGCCAAAACTCTAAAGAAGATAATAATACTGTAATTTTGTTTTATATTACACTTTTGTCTATTTCATATTCTATTTTCAAAATGTATAGGTTTCAGTTAGTAATATACAGAGTGTTTATATTTTTTTCTGGTATTTCATCTCAATACACTTTAAACTTTAATAGGTGGCGTAAGAGGTTCTACGAGGCTTCCTCCGGGAGGTCGGTGTCCTCATAACAGTTGACGGGAATGGGAGGTACGCCCCCAACGGTCGTTCAACTCAGAAACATCTTATCTACCTATTAACCTGTTCATATACATGTTTCAGTAAATATACACGGTACGTATATTTTAATTTATTAAATTTATACAATTACTAACCATCCACCCCAGCTTCGCACGGGTGCAATGTAAACATCCATTCTTACGTAATACTGTTAAGGACAGTTTTGATCTAAATGACATTTACAACGTATGTAATGTATTTAATTGAATAAGGATTAATACTGTTTTGTATAAATAACACATAATTATTTTTGTAAAAAGATAAAAATGAGTACTGTCGGTTACCTTTAGAGATAAATATACCATCGTGGACTTTATTATCGATCTTTTAAAGATAAATTGATCTACCTAGGTTTAGCCAACGTTTGCGATTTAAGCGTACAAAAGTATGGTTGTTACGACATTACAAATCTCTGAATTTTTCGGCTTTTTTGTACTATTATATATAGAGATATATTATATATAAACCTTCTCTCTCACTCTAGCTATTGCTAAAAACTGTATTAAAATCCGTTGAATAATTTAAAAGATCTAACGAAACAGACAGCGGAAGCGACTCCATTGTTGTATATTATGTAAAGATATCTTGTATTGACAACATAATTTAAATACTAGAGACAGCAACAAATTAGTCATTTCATGATTCAGGGTCACTAAGACCAAAAATAGTGTTTTAGGTAATAGTGTTAAGTTCTATAATAAAGTCCCAAATTACATTACCGATTTGCCGAAAAGTGAGTTCAAGAACCACGTCAAGCGGGTTTTAATGTCTAAAGGCTATTTATTATAGGGTGGATCAATATGTGTACGATTGCGACGTCTGAAAATTACACCCCTCTCTGAGCATCCACTCAACGCGAATATAACTATAGAAATGAGAAATATAGGGGCTATAGAATATGTAAAATTGTATTAAAAACAACAAACAACCAAACTTATATTCGAATTTATAATATTAATTAGGATTCCACATATAAAGACGTTCTCCGTGACAGTCTGATCTCAAGTTCTTAAGTTTTTAACGAATTAATTGAAACAACGGTTGCTCAATATTAACTAGTTATAACCCAGTCTAAGTTTAGTTTGAATCCTGTACTGAAACCATAGTCCATGTAATGAAAATACAGTTCTTTTGAAGCTAAATTACGTCCAAACTACTACACGTATCGGCATAAGATTTTCGAGTACTCGATGGGAAAATTTTCATAGATTATTCAGTAGCTCACTTATATCTCGTGTCTAAAAATGATAGACAAAATATTATAAGGAATAACATACTGTCCGACAGATGGCCTGCCCTTTCCGCTACCTAACAACTGGACGAAAATGCCTCCATTTGAGTCCACTTTAGCAATTTTCTTGACACTAAACCAATACATACGTATGTGTCACTTTGGTCTAAAAATAAATTTGTAATGAGGACCGCAGCGCTACCTGTCGGATTATAAAATAAATACAAGCTGGCGTTTCAAAAGAATTAACGTATTGCTGGAAAACGGCTTTAAACTGTAAACAGTTCGAGCAATTTATAATATGGGGCCTCGCGAATCATTAACCTAACCTAACCTTTTGGGGTGTAAGGGGTGTCGAGTAACATCTTAACACTTGAGACACCCAAGCCAACCTCACCTGCACGTGGTGCACCCTGCTGATCAACGAACGAGGCAATGGCGATAGCGGGGTGGTAGGGTTTTACAGCCTGACTGGGTCGCAACCATGTATATGGCGAAAAAGCCTGTCATAGTGACTCGCTTTTGCATGTCGCGTTTCGGGATCAGCCTGTGCATATCCAGTACTGGGTGACTTTCGTCATTATGGCCGGCATGACAGCGGCGACCGGCGATGGATAATCTGTCTATCGGTGGATGCCGATGTGTCTGGATTGTACTATGCTTAACATCAGGCATAGTGCAGTCACTTTGTCGTGCTTCAATAAAAAAAAATTAAGGACAAAGTTTCAAGAATTCGGCACTGCCCTTTTTATACATTTTTTATAATCTAATAATGCATGTCCCTAAAAACTTAGATAAGCTGGATTTAGTAAAGAGCAACATAATTTAAAAACTAGAAACAATAACAAATTGATCATTTCATGTTTCAGGCCTATTAATACCAATAATAGTTATTAGGTAGTAGTGTTAACTTTTATAACAGAGTCCCAAAGCACATTACCGATTTGCCGGATAGTAAGCTCAAGCAATATGCCAAGCTATTTTAATGTGTTAAGGCTCAGAATGCATCAATATATGTACGATGGTGATGTCTGGAAATGACAATCCTCTATGTGCGTCAACTAAAAACGAATGCAACTAGCTATATTTGTAATAATATGTACAATGAAGAGATAAACCAGAGCGAGTTTCTTGCCGGTTCTTCTCGATGACTGGGTTGTGTTCCGAAAGGGTGGTGTTTTGACATTCATAAGCGCCTTCTCAGGGCCTAAATTAAATAAAGTTTATTGATTTGATTTTAAGTTGTCGAGAAGATTATTATATAAGATCATTTTCTTACCCTTATCCAATCTAAGTAGGGTCGGTACAACATGTTTTCCTTCCACTCTCCTCTGTTACATGTCATCTCAGTGTGCACATCTTTTATAGTCATAATTCTTTTTTTTTTCGCAGTGACTACGCTATTGACCCAGCAAGGTCTTAACAGCTTCACCGGACTACTAAGGCGAGCGCTTAAGGCACTCAGCCGATTTTATTTTGGCAACAAGCTCAAGGGTGCACGGCACACCTCGGCTTGGCTGTTGCCTGTTGCATGCAAAATCGCGACCTATCTTAGCTAACCTAGCTAACAATTCATATATGTATGAGTTGTTGAAACGTATATGTGTACCAAGCATATACGCCTGAACAACTCCTCCATATATTTATTATCGGAAAATTGAGAGTTTTTCAGTTCGATAACGGGAAAAAAAAGTAAACCCTTCCACTTTCATGTGTAAGCGTGTAGGCGTGCACGTGTGTGGAGGTGATCGTGTAGTGTTGTAGCGGTGATGTATATTTGTGTGTCACCGTATCGCCCAAGCAACGTACTCAAGGGCTCCCTACCGAGGGATCGAACCTAGGCTTAAGCCGCTGCCGTGGGAGGCCTAATCGGGTAGTGGGAGACCTAATCGGGTGTCATAATTCTTCACACAATCCATCTATACCTTTATCGGTCTTCTTCTACTCCTATATCCGTCCACTGACATACTTAAAACTTTTTTGTTGTATTACTTTCATCTCTTCTCATAACATGTCCGTACCATGATTTTATTCTTCAACTTCTCTGTCACTCGTGCTATTTTCAAACTTCCTCTGATATACACATTTTTAATGATATCCATTCTACTTACAACAAACTTAATATTCGCATCTCTGCCACATGTCATCTTTTCTCATTCGTCTCTTCCGTAGCCCAGCACTCGGATCTATATAACACGACTGGTTGAAGTTTTTCGCAAGATCTTGGAATGACATAAACCACTACGGTTTTTATATTTTATTCATAATCTAGTGTTATCTGGCTCTATATTAGTGCCTTACGTAATATGGTTTGGTTATTATGCACAAGTAAATGGGAAATAATACCACGGAGCATGGATTCTGACGAACCACAAGAACTCCCAGGATATTTCTATCAAGATGGCCAACGTCTTGTTAGTTACTCGACAGTGGCAGAAATAATCTACTAGAGATACTACAACCAAAAATAAAATAAAATTAAGAGACCAGTGGTCCTAACGATTTTCTATACATAAGCTTCAAAACAGTTTGACAGATTACCAAGGCAATTGCTACAACCTAAGTATCTATCCATGGAGATGATTTTTATGTTATACTTTTTTACAATAATTAGCGAGTAATTAGTTTAAATAAGTATATATTCAGTATCTAAGATCTATATATAGTGATAACCTGTCAAAAGTGATTAACAGTGCAGTCATTTAAGCCTTATGTCAAAATACTTAAAAATTATCATTGTACGCAATATATGAATGAAATCGACCTTTATTGTCAAACGCGTAATACTGCCCAAATAGGTCGCTCAGTTTGTATAAACGTTTAGCAACTCAAATACACGTACAATTATTATGAAAGAATTGTAAGAATAACCTTGTTCCTCGTTACTTGAATGTAACAACTTCAAATAAAATTATTAAAATAATTCTAACTAAATTGCATACGCTATTTACCAACCCGGAGTACCGACACTAACGAGCTAGGTTATAAGTATCGCCAAACTTATATCCAAGGTCATTAACCCCCGTGCCACAACAACAAACGTCTACCCGCATTATTACATTACAAAGCGAATTTGAAAACATTTAAATAAATACGAGAAGAGACCTCTTTCTTGCACAAACAACTTGTCCGGATACCGGTTAGAGTGCGTCCCTTTCGCACACGCGACCACCGATGCGTCTGAGTGTGACGGAGCGACAAGGTCACTGGTCAGCCGTTCTCCGACAGACAGCAGGCCGCGCGGGAGGAGGGGGCGTGCGCGAGCGCAGACGGCACAACGACGTGACGTCACTCGCAGCAGGTCACGAACGTACTTGCATGGAACCTCTGATGCGTAGCGAAACTGGCTGCATAGCGCATGCACGATACATAAAGAAAAAAAAAACTATAACAAGTATCGCATATAAAGTACACGGAAGGCGTAAGTTATCGTGTCGCTGTTCAATCGCGTTCATAGTCCGTGATCGCACAGTAGCAATTATGTAGATACGATAGCCGGCTTATAAAACAGCAGCGATCAGTCTCGACTCGAGTCTGAATTAATTATCACATAAAAACTATTACGTTTCGAAAGGTAATATTATACATGCGCATTTATTAGTACATCGTGTGATATATATAATAGTAATCTTGACATATAATAAAATTGAGAAGTCTGTTGTCTGTACGTACTAGTTTAGTACTAATTTCCTGAATAGCTGAATAAGTGAAATGCTTTTAAGATTTTTGTGATAAAAAAACTGGGCAGATGTATAGGGTTAAGTTATAAAATACATTTCAATGATTTTTATATACGTCTGTCTGCTTGTTTGTTAGAACAGGCATCACTTATAAAGTACTGCATTCACGATAAAACCTCAAGAAGAAAATCATGCATGTCTTTGGGTAACATTTAGTCTATGTTTCATTAAAATTGGTTGGGTCTATCAAAAGCTATTGTAATTTTAATGACGACGAATGAGATGGACTTAATATATTCAGATGATTATATTAGTCACTGTTTTGGACATCAGGTTCGACGCGGATGGAGTCACGGGCACAGCTAGTATTAAAAAAAAAATCGTAATTTCCTCAATTCTCGCTACCGGTTTGTATGCAGAGAGTGCGTAGGTAAGTCATAAAAACATTTATTTCTCTGTACAGAAAGTTGATTGGGTGAGAGAGAGTGGGGGTCTCCACGCTATAGACCACGTACGCAATAATACTGTTTCTAGTCATCTGATGTAATTATCCAACGCAATTTTATATAAATTGTTTTGAGAAATTCGCATATTAGTACTATGAAGAAATATAAATTATTTCGTAAATGAAGTCTATATATATAATAATGCGTTTTTTGGTTCCGTTTAAAATAGCGTTTTGAAACACGGCCTTAACACGGATTTTGCTAAACAGTACCAAAAATTTTACACCTAGTTAAACACATATTTGAAATACTTTATTACAAAAGCGTATCTAAGCGGTCTCTAGCTAAACATCTGGTGTAAGTTTTTTACATTAGCAACTCTGAATAGCATTCATTCAATTCAGTCTCACCATTCAAAAGCGGTCCCTAAGCGCTCGCATTAGTAGTCTGGTGAAGACCTTGCTAGGTTAATAGCATAGTCAGTTCGAAAAAAAAATCAAAAGCGTTCCATTACGTACAGATATTTTGCAAACCATTTTAATTTAATTTTTTGGAACGAAGTTCCTTATGGCAGGCTTGGAGGAGATAGGGATTTTGCTGCGCGACTGAATTGAAAAAAATGTGATAGTAAAACCGTAACGAAAAGTGCGTGGAATAAAACCATTAAGTGAGACGTGCGCAGGCGCGACAGTCGTATACACAAGCGAGTAGTGTATAATACCTAGTTATATTCCCATAGACCTCATACACACGCCTAAACTCCGTTAAGCTTACCTAGTGTGCTCCGAACAGGACGAGAGTTAGACGCTAGGTCAGCATATCACAATAAGAAAAGGAATAAATAAGTTAAGGTTTCTCGAGAGAGTCTAGCATCGTCCCTCGTAAGCTTAAGACATAGTTTTAGAGGTCTCAAAATCGACCAAGTTAGTTTTAAGTATAATTCTTTGTCTAAAATCGACATTATAGTAATAAACGGTCTAAATGTTAATTTACTTCCTGGTAAGAACACGATAAATGTTAATATTGAATTACATTTTTTTACAGCGATTTGTTTTCATCATTAAAATTTTGCACGTGTTCATAGCGGCTATGATCTTCGGTGATATTAGTGATAATCTCCTAGACCGGTATTTCTGTATATTTATTCAATCGAATTTATAGTTTTGCAATAAAAAAAACAACATACTAGCTGACTTGGTTACGCGTTGCTGTAATTGAAAAAGAAATTCAAAAGTAAAACGTGGCGCCATCTACGAGTTCTCTGTAACAATCGGTTCTACAGATTTCTGTCAACAAACTTATTTAAAGCGCCATCTATTCGAGACTGATGAAACTTACAAAAAAGAATAATGAACATTGACAATAATTTAATCTGTAATTAAAAGATATTGAGGCCATTAATAGAAATATAATAATCATATCGTTCAAGTTGGACCAAATTATACATAGACGTCAACTCTCATGAAGATCGATTGAGTAGTTTTGGAGGTCATTGTGGAGAAACGTCATGACAATGGGTTTTTATATATTTAGAAGATAGATGCTGTAGATATGTCATAGGCGCTTCGACAGCGTCTTGTTAACACTTGGCTAGCTAGCAAACGTAATTTAACACCGTCAATTCGTCTGTATCTAAGCAACATATAACCATGTCTTTTTTACCACCGATATTGAGTATATGCCATCTTACTTGCACATTTTATCTAAGACAGTGTGGCGTTACAATATTACTTTACGTATGTGTGCGTTATCGTGCTATTTGTTTTGCCAAAATATCATGTAAATAACAGGTTTTTAGCTATAATATCATTGGATATATTAATGTAAAAAGTTGCGCAACAGCATTGAGGGTGCGAGGAATTTGACAACTGTCTAATTATAAGATTTGGCTCGGTGACAAACAACTCCCCACTTGCCATACGTAAATAAACTCAGAACAAAAATCAAGTGGGCAGTGTTAAACGACCAATATTTATATTGGATTCGTATATTATTTTAAATATCTCACCCTGCTATGGGAAATTGGAGAATATCAGAAAAAAAGAAAATGCATTTATTGTACCAATACACCAACAAAACAATAGTGAAAAAATAGAGTTAAAAAGACATATATAACATAAAATAAATTAAACATTAGAACACGATAAAATAATGCCATGACATTGCTTCAATGGCGCACAATTCAGCATTTGCTGGCTGCCACAATTGCAAGTGACCCCAGCGCTGATTTTCAACTGTGAAGTCGCGAGTATAAACTATGCTATACAGAAAAATTCGAATATGTTTCACTAACTTTTCTCCGCGATTTCGTTCATGTCGAATAGTTACTTTGGGCATTGCTAAAACGCAGCGGAAACTTTCAAAAAGGAAAAAAAAAACTGTTTTAAAACATTCTTCATGGGTGGTTCATTGTTACTGGTTTTAGCGTGATGATATGTATCCTATAACCTTTTTCAATAAATGAGCTATCTAACACTAGAATAGAGTTTTTGGCGGGATTTTAGTCTGTCATGTAGTGGATTTTATATTTTATTCATAATCTTGTGTTATTTGACTATATATTGTGTAAAGTTGGTGGTGTTTTACGTAATATAGTTAGTTTATTATTCATAAGTGAAGTGAATGGAAAATAATAACACGGAGCATGAAATTCTGAGATGCCACAAAAACTCCCTGGAAGGTTCTAGCAAGGGATCCACCATCTTGTTAGAATATGGTTTCACACGATGCTTAATATTGGAATGATCACACGAAGTTTGTGATATTATTGACTACGTGACAATGGCAGTAATAATCGGAAAGATTGATTGCCAAAAATAAAGTTAAAAAAAAAACACTAGAATAATTTTTCAAATCGGACTAATAGTTCCTAAGCTTAATCCGTTCAACAAAACAAACACACTAACACTCAACCTTTTTTTTTCGAACTGACTACGCTATTGACATAGCAAGGTCTTAACAGCTTCACCGGACTACTAAGGCGAGCGCTTGCGGCACTCAGCCGATTTTATTTGGGCAAGTAACTCAAGAGTGTACAGCACACCTCGGCTTGGGCTGTTGCCTGATACATGCAATTCGCGACCTATCTGAGCTAACCTAAGCTAATCTACATATTCATACTTATATGAGTTATTGAAACATATATGTGTACCAAGCATACATAACTCGACAACTCTTATATGAATTTTGTGTTGGATAATTTTTCTAAACTATTTCAGTTCGATAAGGGAAAAATAAAACCCACCCACGTTCATTTGTAAGCATGTGTGCGTGCACGTGTGTGGCGGTAACATGTGTAATGTTGTTGCAGTGATGTAAGATTTAGTGTCACTGTATCGCGCGAGCAGCGTACTCAAGGGCTCCACGCCGAGGAAACGGACCTAGGCTTCAGCCGTTGCCGAGGAGGGCCTAGTCTGGTGTGCGGGAGCGAAATTTACCCCTAGACCACGGCTTTATAATATTAAGTATAAATTAGTTCAAGCTAGTATTTGAAACAGGCGGAACGATTTTATTAAGACATTTAATGAAAAATAGATAACTTGTCAGAGTATTATTACACACTATATATAATTACGTTTTTCTACAGGAGCTAAGCAGAAATTGATTTCGAAATTGTATCTTATTAATCGTCTAAAACAAAAAAATATATATTTCTATGCCAGAACTGCTATTAATTATCTAGAATTTATATTGAGAATCATTGGTATTTTATCAAATGTCATTTCATAGATTATATATTTATTTAGTCCACAGATAATTTCTCTTTTAAATTCCAAAAAATCCAAACACATTTTTCTTTGTCGACATTCATAATATGCATTGGGCAGTCGACTATAAATTTATTAAATTGCTTATTTTATTCGTATAATATTAAAATTTATCTTCTGCATTTTTATTGTTATTTCTACTTTAGAAGCATAGTCTCTGAATTAAAATATAGTAGTTAAAAAAAGCAATTAATAAAGTCATCTGAACTTATTAAGTCTTCAGTTTTATTTACTTTTCTCTCGCATTTAAGTCGCATCGTTATTCGAGATTTTTTTTTTTTCGAAATGACTACGCTATTGACCCAGCAAGGTCTTAACAGCTTCACCGGACTACTAAGGCGAGCGCTTAAGGCACTCAGCCGACTTTATTTTGGCAACCAGCTCAAGGGTGCATGGCACACCTCGGCTTGGCTGTTGCCTGTTGCATGCGAAATCGCGACCTATCTTAGGTAACCTAGCTAACTATTCATATATGTACGAGTTGTTGAAACGTATATGTGAACCAAGCATACACGCCTCAACAACTCCTCCATATAATTATTATCGGAAAATTGAGAGTTTTTCAGTTCGATAAGTGAAAAAAAAAGTAAACCCTTCCACTTTCATGTGTAAGCATGTAGCGTGCACGTGTGTAGGGGTGATCGTGTAGTTTTGTAGCGGTGATGTATATTTGTGTATCACCGTATCGCGTAAGCAACGCACTCAAAGGCTCCCTACCGAGGGATCGAACCTAGGCTTGAGCCGCTGCCGTGGGAAGCCTAATATCGGGAACGTGGGAGGCCTAATCGGGTTCGAGAATATGTATATGTATTTTACAGATAATACGCGTTCGCATAAGCAGACATATCTAAAATTGTTGAAACGTAGTTTATTACTTATTCCTAGACGCCTTCAACATATTTTATACATAAATCTAAACAGTACACATACGTTAGATTTCCATTCTTATTATCCTCGTCCTTGTCCTTGACAAGACATAGGTCTTCGGCAGATTTAGTATACCCTGTTGTGGTGGAGGGAAAAGTCTATTAATTCCATTTCATTTACTTCCTATGACATGGGGTCCTTCAAGCGCAACGTGAAGAGACACTTACGTAGGCCGGCATAACAGCGGTGATCGGAATTGGATAGTATGTTTCTCGGTGGTCGCCACTGTTTTTGGATTGTACTATGATTACCATCAGGCATTGTACAGTCATTTTGCCGTGCTACAATAATATATATATTTGTACTCCTCCGAATCTCTGGTAAGATTTGGAAAGGTACACCATAATTTCCCCATGTCCTTAGGATATGTACCCTATGTTTTCAACTATTCTGATTTGTCTGATATGTTCATACATTCTATAATATCAATCAAGTATTATGTTAGCTTTAATACTGGTACTTTCTATAGCAAGCCGGCTGTACATAATATCTTATACAAAGTGTTATTATTATGCATATTGTCTCAGACATTGAAATTATACACTACACACGCGGTCTGAAATCAATTGATGACTTTTTAACACATGAGTTTGGCGTCCTTTTTAAATTATACAACAAATACTATTCTTTGTTTCTTCCTAAATCCGAAAGTGTCTTTGGTAGACAGAAAATTATTACAATTTTAATGAATGCCGGATCGGTCTAGTCTATGCATCACGAAAGTTCCATATTTCATTTACTTTCAATAGAAGTGGGTCGAAGCTAAGGAGAAAGTCTGTCGTATTTACAACCTGATCCCACTATAGAATCTAGGTAACAGCTTGTTCACTCGACCGTGTCTAGGATAATTAATGAACGTTCGGATATATTGAAATATGCGATACGCAGTTACTGAAAAAAATTGGTAAAAATGACAACTAAGGCTAAGACTCGTTGAAGACACGCTTGTAACCAGAATTTAATTTTATAATTTTGCAATGCTTATCTAATTCAGCGGTTTTCAACTTTTTTCTCTCAGTGACACTAATATACTCATTACAAACGTACAAAATATACGAATTATATCATATGCATAACAGTGAGACAACTTAAAGATAAACAAATGCTAATGTTAGATATTTTTTTAATCATAAAAAAACTAGAATTATCAATGCTTAAGTTTCATACAAACGAATGTAGATCTTATGAGGCACAGGTTAACCGACTGCTGGCAACAAAAGCTTAAAAAAATACCTGATTTTTTTTTATTGTAGCATGGCAAAATTACTGCACTATGCCTGATGGTAAGCACAGTACAAAACTCTGAAAAATAACAAATTATGTATTGTGAAACCATACTTTTATGTAAAATGATTTTTTTCGTTTGTACGAACTTTGTTTTAACTAAGCCATGCAATTTAAAATTTACGATGTTGTAGAACAAAAATAAAATAAAAACATGTTTCGCCATTTTGAGATGTGCGTCTTAAAAAGTCAGCCAGGGGGTGAAATTCTTTTGGATTTTGTTATGCGCAAACCCTAACTTACGGGCTGTATTCAGAGCGGCCAAACACACAGACGAGGATTGTATTCTCTATAGTCTTTTTTACTTATGTAGTGTACATACTGTTCTCTCTAAACTGTGCTCCTCAACTGTGTGTCGACATGGACATAAATGTTATTTCTATAGAAACTGGGGCATATTAGTCAGCTATAACACCGTTAGAGACTTTAAAATACATAGAATAATTATTAATGAAATTTGTATATGAATATTTTCACGTCATTTTTCGTACGTTCATTATAAAATAAAAAAAAATACATAGAAAAAAATCTAAATTTCGTTTTCAATAGTTTTAGGAAATACTAACCTTTTGACGTTGTTCTGTTCTTTTAAAAAAAAATCCAAAAATTCAGTCGCAGCGTCACCTTTCGAGTCCAATGGTGAATCTAAACCATTAATGAATCCATATTCACACACTCGCATTAAATTTGATCAAAATCTGTCCACCCGTTTAAGAATTCAGTCATACACGGACAGAAAAATTATATATCTATACTAATTATTGTTATTAATTGCAAGTTCCATCAATCTTGTGCAGATGGCGCTTTAAATTAGTTTGTTGACAAAAAGCTGTAGGACCGACTGTTATAGATACTTCATGGATGGCGTACATATTAGTTTTGAGTTGCTTTTTCAACTTTTCAAATAATAAAAATACTTTCTTATTCATTAAGCCTATACAAAGAACTCATATAACTCATAAAAAATCATACCAAGAAATAGGAAATGCATCTAAACTCAAATGGTGATTGTGTTGTGTTTGTTTTTTTAATGGAAATTGGGACGCATTAGTCAGCACTAAACAGAGTCAGCGCCACAACAACAGAACATGTCAACATCGTGTTAGATGCACTCCGGTACTTGTTAGGGTAAACGAGCGTGAATATAATTAGCAAGAATTTCGTGGTTCCGTACGTAAACGAATTTTTAAGGCTTCCTTTTTTTTCTTACTTACCCTTAGCCAAAATAATACGTACGTTAATCTGGATTATGAAGTATTCTTAATTGGTGTCCCGCTCCTATTCATCTTAGCGTGATGATATTCTATAGCCTTCCTCGATAAATGAGTTATTTAACACCGAAATCTTCATGTCGGATTATTAGTTCTTGAAATTAGCGCGTTCAAACAAGAAAACTCTTCAGCTTTATAATATTAGTATAGAAGTATAGACAATCAGGCATTGGTCTGGAATCTCCAAAGTCTAGAAACGTGATCGACATAGACAGACCTGGCGAAGATCTGTGATTAAAGAGACTAGGAAGATTGCTTACTTGGAGTGAGGTGAAGCGTGAAGCCATCAGACATACATAGCGAATTATCTGTCTTCTGCCCTGACAGTATTGGGACATAGGATCTCAAGAGAAAAAGAGAGAACGTATAGCATGTATACTTAACTCACATTGTGATATTATCGTGATATTGCATACAAAAGCCCAAGCCAAGGCTCGGATTCTAGTACCTTTAAATGAGTGCCTTACGCGCTCGCGTCAAAGAATAGGAACATAGAATTATGAAACAGCTTACAAGACTATTACAGCTTTGTGAGCCGAGAGTGTTATCAATTTCAATTAGTAAATGTACGTGAATTCTGAAAAATTATTTAGTAAATGTCGGGGTTCGAACCTGCGGACGTCGAGTTGATATTTCACCGGTCACACCAATAAATCACTGCGACTTATTGATTTACTAGGTAACTATAATTGTCATGTCTAGTAACTACCTCGGCAACGAACACACGTACACGCACACGGTTACACATGAAAGTGGAAGGTTTTTATTTTTCCTTTATCAAACCGAAATAGTTTAGAAAACTATCCGATACAAAATATATATAAGAGTTGTTGAGGTATGTATGCTTGGTACACATATATTTATTTATTTATTAGGAAAACTAACAGCTATAATGTACAATACATAGTTAAAAGAATAAAAAACATTAAGCCATTTATAAGTCTTCGCTGATATAAAACAGAATACAATCAATTGCATTATACGGTATTAAGTAAACATTATAATAAATAAGATCAAAAATTGTAACAGTCTATTACTACTTGCAATCGCCATCATTAAAGAACATCAAGTATTAAATAGGTCAAAATCACCATCTCGCTTATGGTGTTGAAGGAATGACTAGCTTGCCATAAATATGAATTCTGGCGATAATTAGTGGAAACAGTGGGCAGTGAAAGAGGGGGTTCGTGGGTAGATTTTTGTTCGGGACATTGATAGATAATTTCGATAGTAATTCGGGACAATCGACAATATTAGAAGCAATTTTGAGCAGGTACGTAACATCAGCTATTTCTCTTCGCTTCACAAGGGGCAACAGGTGGTGCTTACAACAAAGTTCCTCGTAATTAATGGGATCGTAGGTATCATGTAAACGGTGGCATAGATATTTAATAAACTTTCTCTGTATTTTTTCTATACGATTTATACACAAATGGTATCGAGGATTCCAGATTTGCGATGCGTATTCCAAGTTACTACGAACGTAAGCACAATATGATATCTTTAAGATCTTTATGTTATTAAAGTATTTAGCATTACGCATGACAAAACCTAACGCCCTGAAGGTTTTTTGTACAACATTGTCTATATGTCTGTCAAAAAGTAATTTGGAATCGAGAAGAACACTTAGATCACGAATGATATTTTCTCTTTGTAGTTCTAAGCCTTTCAGGTAATGATATATATATTATATATATATATTTATTTTCAATATATGTTCCAACTCATACATGTGTGAATAGTTAGCTTAGGTTAACTTAGATAGGTCGCGAATTGCATGTATTAATGAGCCATTGTTGCTATAATAGAGATTAGGCTGTCCGAGGTAATTCAAAAATATATACGGAACTTTCATCTACAGCGAGCACTTACTAACCGGCTTATGTGAACACTCACTCACAGAAGGTAGTGAATGAGGGGCCGCATGAAAAACGTAGGCCCGCTTTTGACCCAGATAGGGATCATCCCGGGAACTATGCTGCAAGTAATGATAGACCCCACGCTCCACCCCGCGATGTTTTCATAAAACTGACGCATTGCGACAATTGTGACATTGTGATACGTCACGACATACGTGCGTAGCACACGAACTATCATTTTAACAATACAAAAATTAATATTATTTAGTGTTGCAATATTCTAAGTAATATTGAAACAATTATATCTTTTCTTATCTCTTCATAGAATATAAATCTAACGTATTTGTACTTTTTAGATATTATTAAAAAAATGTTGAAGGTGTCTTGGAACGAGTAATAAAATACATTTCAATCATTTTTAGAAATGTTTGTGTGTCTGTCTGTGTGTTTGTTTAAACGCGCATCACTTCTAAAGTACTGCGTTGACGATAAAAACTCACCAACAAAAAGCATATCCTAGAGTAACATTTAGTCTCGGTTTCATTAAAATCGGTTCACTCTATCAAGAGTTATTGTAACTTTAATGAGGACGTGATTAAATACGAGAGAGAAGTAAATGAGTAAATGGACTTAATACATTGAGAGGATTTTATTATTCACTAATTTTTTTTTACGCGGACGGATTCGCGTGCACAGCTAGTATCAAAATAAAACGACAGAGAGACGACGGCCATTTCAGATGGGTTGCTGCCCTTTGAGAAGGGAGTATACCTACTGTAATGTAGCATAATTAAAAAGAAACAATCTTGATCATCGCATGTAATCTTATACAGTTTATTCACGGCCGGGTAATTTACAAAGTGTAGAAAATGTTTTTTTATGTCATAATTATTAAGCAAAAAAAAAAAAGTTTTTTTCCAACATGAAATATGATACAAAATAACACACAAAAACGACTTCACTGATTACATAATTAGAAAACGTAGTCTAGAATTTAATTTATACGATTGCACAGGTTTATAAAGTTTATACTTTTTTTTATGATTTAATATTTTATTTTGTAACATTAAACTTTTTTTTCAAGCACTCAAAATTATTTATGTACCACAATATTATATTTTATACGCCTCGTTTGTATATTATTTTTAAACTTATATTTTTATCAGTATTCTTTATCGAAAACACGTATGTTGTTTTATCCAGGCTTTTCTCTTAAACGGATGAACCGGTTTTGACGAAAACTTTGCCTGCAGATTTTTCAAACTATAATGTAAGTTATATTACTACACTTTTCCAGGGGGGATAATCATTAATGATAAAATTGAACAAAGGTAACATAGCATAAAACCTTTCACTATTTTATAAAAATCTAATAAAACAGAAGTCTATATACATATATATCTCATCCCGATAAATCTTCACACGTGAACGAATACGCGTGCATTAGGTAGTAGAATATAATACTCTGTGATATGTAGTCGTGTCTCTCGGCGAACTTTGTTATTCTGAGAAAACTTTACCTTAAAAAATATAAACTATGGGTGTGTTCTTAAATTTCTTAAACATCACACGAATCCGACGCCTATTAAATTAGCATAAGTGTTCCATGTTAACAGAAATATACAGCGATAACTATTATTATAATTAGTTATCACTAATTGGCTTTCCCGAACAAAACTCTACCGTAGCGGCATAGCTTTGTGCAACCAACGGACCGTAGCCGCCGAAACAAAATATTATATACAGATATATACATATATATAATTTTTATATACATACAACCAACTTTTTCTTCATTAATTTAGATGTTCAACAGCGATTAGATACATTTAAGTGTCTATATTAAATACTTAAAATAATTATTCTATGTTTTTTGCTAGAAACAGTCTTTTGTTTTTTTTGGCATGGTATAGTAATTACTACGGAATAATTGTAAAAACAGACTTTAAAATAAGATAACATTATGTTTTCAAAGTGTAACGCTGTTTTGCGTGAAGGAAATTGACATGGCATTGGTGGCGAGCGCGTAAGGCACTCAGCAGAATTGCCAAATTTGCGGAATATGGGCTCGGGTTCTCACTTTACAAAATATTCTCGAATTAACTAGTCAATCAAGCTAAATCTATTTATATAATTAAAAGCGGATCCGATTCTATATATTAATGGAGTTTCTGACGGCATGTTGGAATATAGTTTATACATACAATGGTTTTTTTATTTCATTCTTAATCTTGTGTTATTTGACTGTATATATTGTAATATTGGTTTTGCTTTACGTAATATAGTTTGGTTGTTGTGGACAAGTGAAGTGGATAGTAAATATTATCACGGAGCATGGATTCTGACTTGCCACAAAAAAATCCTGGAAAGTTGTAACATGACGTAGGTGGTAACTATAACTGGTTTCAGCGTGAAAGGGTCGGCTCGCCCGGGGTATTACCACCCTCTCATAGAAAACCGACGTGAAGTAACAGTGCTTGCACTGTTGCGTTTTGTTCGGTCAGCGAGAGTGCCGGATGACCACCTCCCCTCCCCTCACCCCTTCCTCCTTCTCCTTCCTTCTCGCCTTCCCTTCCCTATCCGTTCCTAAAACACAGGCTGGCAACGCACTTGCGACTCCCCTGATGTTGTAAGTGTCTATGGACGGCGGTGATCACCTAACATCACGTGACTCGCCTGCTCGTTTGCCTCCTATAACATAAAAAAAACGACGGCCACCATCTTGTTAGTTCTTTGAAATAGAAATGGAGAAATGAGACAGTTTACCACCAGACATATTGTAGTCATTAGGCCATTTTACTATAGAAAACAAAAACATATTGTTATGACTAATTGCACTTCACTATTGACAATAAAAAACATCAATTGTCTCCATTAAACCTAGTTATTAATTTATACGAAACTTCAAACATTCTGACGTCAAAACGGCCATTACACCGTGCCGCTACTATACGTATTTACTATAAACACCATAAAACGCGCAATTACTATGCAATGTGGCATTTGTGTAATAGATTATAGCGCAACTCATGAGTTATAAACAAATTGACATTCAGCTCTGTTAGTATAAATGTTATGTCCACAACAATAAATTCACAGGTCGCTAAATTTGGGTGTACCATAAATGATTTATACTGTTAGATTCTCTTTCAAGTCGTATAATTTAATAGTGTCAAATGCTTCAAACTCGTGGTGGTCAAGTGGTTTTACCTGTTGAATATCAATTCCATGTCCGTAGGTTCGAACCTCGACATACCAACAAATTCTTCGGAATTCGAGTATTTTAATTTTAGTAATTTACATTGGCAACACTATCGGCTGATGGTGAAAGAAAACATCATCAGGAAACATGATTTACATACCAATAAGTATGACTAAGATTGTATCCGAAGATATATTATGATTTATAATTCAATATCTGGACGACCGCATTTTGCGTCACAAATATATTTAAAAAAAAGATATCGTTTTTGCTGTCACTCGGATTCAAACTGGTGTTAGATGGATATTTGAAACAGCCGATTTCCATCCGAGCTATTTTTGTTTTGACAGCGGTGGCGAAATTCACCTTTATATTCTAGCTATATTTTTTCATTCCCTGAAAACTCAGATAAAAAAGTTTTCTATGAATGAAATATAGCTAGATCGATTTATCGTCCACGAAATCACCTACATACTAAGTTTCACGGAAATAGATGAGGCCGTTTCCGAGATCCTAAATATATAACAATATAAAGGTATTAGATATTTCTTCTTCAGTTTGTTGTTTGTAATTTTTTCACCGGTCTTTATAATAGGATAGTAAAATTACAACACTGTATTTGATGATAGGAATTTAAGTACAATAAAAAACAAATGCGTCCTCCGAGAGGTTTACAGTCCATTGGCCATCGCCGCTGCCATGCCTCTCGATAATTACCGTATTGCAGTTTTTGGCGGGGTTTTAGTCTGTCATGTAGTGGATTTTATATTTTATTCATAATCTTGCGTTATTTCACTCTATTTCACTTATGAATGCCTCGACATTTTTTATATAGCAAAGCCGGTAACATCCTTAATGTAAAAAGTTTAACTAATACCGCAATGACGGAGCTTACCGCACCGCACTGTCATGTTGTAGTATTAAATAATTCACACGGTAGTGCGAAACAGCACTTCTGTTTGTGCCAAATAGACGGCAACAATTTTTTGACGTAAATAACTTTACTAAATAATCTATTTACAATATATCTTTCGGTTACCCGAACCGCGTCCTGCTCTGACCGTTGACTATTAACACGTGTATGCGATACATTACTGGTAATTAACTCGAAATCACTACGTAAACACGTTTCAAAGGAGCGTTGAACTGGAATGCGCCGAACTATTCACAGCTACAGACTAATAATCTAGGAGAGGAGTGCCGTACTCTTTTGACATTCTTAAGATTTAGCAGATAACGGAATTAGTTTTTTTTATTCTACTTTTTAGCAACCAATCTTCTAGATTATTACTGCCATACACATATTACAAGTGTCTCGTGACAATTACAATGTTCTAACAAAATGGTGGTCTCTTGTTACAAATTTTCAGGGAGTTTTAGTGGCATCTCAGAATCCATGCTCCGTGGTGTTTTTCCCATGCACAATAACCAAACTATATTACGTAGAACACCACCAATTTTACAAAATATAGAGTCAAATAACACAAGATTATGAATAAAATATAAAATCCGCTACATTACAAACTAAGATCCCATGAAAAACACACATCTTATTCTAAATGTCGACATTTGGTGAAATTTAACCGGAGAAAAAAAAACAAAGAATTATTTTTGCACGTAAAGAAACTAACTGAAACTAAAATTTAACTTTTAGCCTAGACTTTTTTAGTCATATACTCTATACCAGTGTTTCCCAACGTGGGGCGTACGACCCACAGGGAGGCAATTTGATAGTTAAGGGGGACAATTTAAAAATGGACTCGACACGACTTTAAGCCTTTCGTCTTGGCTTATTTAAATGCAGTGCTAGATAACGATGATAAATGTAACAAAAAGGGCAAATTCTTAATTTTCATTAGAGTTGTCAAGTCGCGTAAGTTTTTCATTATATGTTTTGAAATTTTACTTACGATGTTTTGATAACAATTTCATAGTGATATCTTCCTGAAACTTATCATTTATATTTCCGAAGGGAATAAAACAATTTTTAAACGTTAAAAATTAAGTATGGGGGCGTAAAATTTTAGAAATGTTAAGGTGGGGCCTGGCGTAAAAAGTTTGGCAAACACTGCTCTATATTCTTATTGCCCTGTTACGTTATATGTTCTGTAACCTTGGTGATATATTAAATGACATAGTTTACTAATTGTGTATAAGAAAAATAAATTTGAAATAATATCACGGGATATAAATTGTGAGTGGCCTATTTGTTTTCACATACAAGTTTTAGTAAAATAGCCACCAATTTACTATTACAAAATGACCGACACACGTTGAATACTTTGGCAAAATTGCGAAATATTAATCTCAGTAAAATAAAACAATGACAATGACAAATACTTCTTCAAGATAAAGAAAAAAAATTTTTAGGTAATATCAATATATTTTATTAATCATATATCTAGGCTAATTATCTTAACATATCATATTCTCAACAAGGATCTTATGTATTTAAACATAGACACGAATTTGTTCAACAGTAGAATTACGTCAATGATGGCACGAATAGATAACCTTTTCCGGTGTTTTTTTAAATAATTTAACATGTGGCCAGCATCTCGCCTTTAAGCGTCTATATTGTCTATGACGATGCCTAGTCTACTATAGTATTAACCGGATAAATTAAGACGCACATCATACCATACATCACGGTCAGCGATTACATGCGGTTTTAATTTTATCGTACTATGAAACCCGACAGCTACCGACCTCTTTATGTAGGTCATGATTGTTGGAGTTCAAAAAATATTCAAATAAGTTAGTGACTCCTTTGTTTTACAATTTCTTACGAATATATATTTGCATGGCATAAAACACTGTAGGCATACTAAACATGAACTGGTTTTGATTTTCGCATTATTTGCAATTCGTCCAAGACCATTGTGGTAATGATTGAAGCAATTTAATGGTCGTCAAGTAGTTGAAATTTAAATGTAAATATTTTGAAGTAAAAGCTTCTGTAGGCGCTGTGAGCGGCATTTTTGGCAGGAGATAAATTTATAATTCCGTGTCATGACATCCTGTGTAAGCATTACCGGCTTGTGTCAGACTAGCGACACGTAGTTTAGGGACCTGTGTACATGTAATATTGATTTTTTGCGGCTCATCATATGTTTCATTGATTAATAGGCTTTATAAAAATATATATATTTAATACTTCGAGCGCCAACTGATATGAAAACCACACTAATTAAATAATTAATATGAAAATTCAAAAGAGAACACATTTATGTCATTCTTTTGAGTTTTGACCCCTGTCGGCATGTTATTATGATTGCCTCGTTTTCTTTTTAACTTTAAATGTTGTTGACTTTTTTTACAAGAAGTATAAATAGTATAGGACATAGGATATTATAAATACAAGGATAGTGATATATGACGAATAGAGATTTATAAAGCGTTCGACTGTTTTTTATACTATATAGGTCAACGTTAGACCACAATCTCATGTGATGTTAAATTAATAATCTGAAATGGTGAACACACCAAACCTAGAAAAGACTGGCTCTCTGATACAGCTGCCGGAACACAGTAACAGGTGTTTGGCGACAGATTTACAAGCCAAGCGGACTTATAGAAAACCGGCTCAGTTCTATGAATAGTAAGGAAGAATTACTCTTTAATTTTTTTTGTTGACAACACTATAATTACTAGATAACGACATAAAAAAAGAAATCTTTTGACAAACGCACGAAAGAAGTGTACTTAATTATTTTGTCTTTGCCTTTACATACATGTATTTTCAAATACTGTCGTCTGCCCGCGACTTCGTCCGTTTTTTTTTTTCGAACTGACTACGCTATTGACCTAGCAAGGTCTTAACTGCTTCACCACACTACTAAGGCGAGCGCTTACGGCACTCAGCCGATTTTGTTTGGACAACTAGCTCAAGGGTGCACGGCACACCTCGGCTTCGGGCTGTTACCTGAGTCATGCAACTCGCGACCTAATGCTAATGCTTACACGCAGCGGAAGCTCTCAAGAGGAAAAAAACCCAATTTCGAAACATTTTCATTATTGCTCTTCCTATTGGGCGTAGCATTATATATATCCTATATATAGTCTGCCTCGATATATGCGCTATATAACACTGAAAGAATTTTTCAAAGCGGACCAGTAGTTCCTGAGATTACCCCGTTTTTTTTACGTGGGGAAATCTCTTATGGATACCCACCCTCCCGGGCGAGAGAGTGGGTTATGTCTGACTCGCACGGACTAAAACCCCACGGTGTACCGACAGACCGTGATATTGGGGTGGCAAGAGATCGGTCTAAGCTATTCCCCTTAGATAGCCACCCCAACGGTCCACCCAGCGGAAGGTGGCCGCCGGGCTCCTACCTATAGAGAGGCAGCTGGGCACACACCAGCTGCCCCCCTCGTCCGCCGGACCTGTGCAATGAAGGGATGAGCCCCCGACTGCATCCCTTCAGATCCGGCTACTATGGCGAAAGGAGTTGGGCGAAGCACCGCCTACTCCCGCCTGTCCTTCGTTGGCGGAGAGGGCCACTTAAAGGGTCCACCTCGCGGGCCCTCTCCGCCGCCTCCTTTTGCGAGATGACTTCCTCATAAAAGGAGGCCATTGCTTGCCACGCCTGCTCGCTGCCAAGCATGGACAAAACCACGCTCGGCAGCGACAAATCTTCTCCTACCACTGCCGCCGCCAGAGTGCGACGCTCCACCTCCCAAGCAGCACACTCAGACAGAGTGTGCTGCACGGTATCCTTGTCAGCGCCGCAATTCACTCCCGCAAGACAGGGCGGACGGCGCCAACGGTGTACGTTCCATAGCGCGCGTCCGCCAGGTCCTGCATCCACCTCTCGATTGCCCCCTCCCGCAACTCCCGTCTCTTATACTCTATCTCCTTGAGCCGGAGGCTCCCCACTACGTTTCCTCGCCGCCGTGAATTCGTACACGGCGGCGAGAACTCCTGCCTCCAGCTCCCAAGGAAGGGAGCCGGCGAGCGCAAAGGCCGCCGCCGAAGACACCGTCCGGTACGCCCGCATCGCCCTCAGTGCCATCGTGCGCTGCGCACCGCGCAGCGCGCCACTTTGGCGGCACCGAGGGCATCTGCCCAGACCGGTGCCCCGTAGGCGGCCATCGTCCGCACGACTCCCATGAAGAGTCGCCGGCACCCGGCACCCAGCCCCCCAATTTTGGGGAGTAACCGACCGAGTGCCGCCGGCGTCCCAGCAATTCGCGGCTCGAGCCACGCAAAATGGAACTCGAACCGCCAGTGCCCGTCCAGGGTGAGGTCCAAGTACTTCATTTTGGCCCACACACTGATCCAGGCGCCCTCCGCATAATTACCCCCTATAACGTCACAAATTTAAAACTTTAACTCTTTATAATATTAGTATTGATAGATGTTACAAATATAAATATATTTATTCGTATTGTGTAATTTTTATCGTCAGTCTGCAAACTTAAATGTTATGTCACGACGAATCTTTGAGACGGTTACGTAATATTGTAATTAGATTAGTGATTACCAGTACGTGTTTTTTTTTTAAATTAAAACCTTATATTTAATTCCGCATATTTCTTTAAGTGACGTCATAGACACGACAGAAGATCTGCTCTAAGTGAGATAAATATATGTAGTAATCATTGGACTATAGATTATATAATTATATCTAAATAAAAACATAATTCATTTGAAGTTCTGAGTTAGTTTAGTTAAATGATCGATACGAAATACATATATGAGTTACTGAGGTAAGCATGCTTGGTACATATTTATGTCCCATTAATTATTATATGTATGAATATTTAGTTATTCTCGTTGTTGCGTAACCAAGGCAACAGTCCAAACCGAGATGTGTCGTGGATCCTCGAGTTGGTTGCAAAATAAAATCGGCTGAGTGCCTTAAGCGCTCGCCTTAGTAGTCCGGCGAAGTTGTAAAGGTCTCGCTAAGCCAGTAGCGTAGTCAATTGAAAAAAAAACAGTTCATTTGAAGTTCAATTATATAAAAATTACTGAAGGTCTACGGCCTTTCGATGCGGAATTTATCGTAGATTGTTCTAGATTCATAGATTCGGTTGACTCTCCCATATTTTTATTGCCCAAAATGACAGGCGGGAATCGCCTAGTGAGCATATTTTAGTTACACATTTATATATTTATCAGAAAAGAATCGACAACAGAAACAAAACGAGGTATAACATGCACGAAATTTATTATAGTTATTTATGCTACTAATAACAGTCAATAACAGCATTTATATAGAATATAGTAATACAGAAGATACAATTAAAAAAAAAAACAAGAAAATAAAATAGAACTGTAATATTATTTAATGAATAAATTAAGAAAAAAATAAGGAGGCTATTAATTTTTTAATTTTAGTTTTGAAATGGAAATGTACAAGCATTTTTCCGATTTGTTTACAGTAAAACTACAATTGAACTCTGTATTTCGTAAACCTATAATTATTTATTATATATAATTCTACTGTTCTATATATTAGCAACATATATATATATATATATATATATATTTATTGGCAAATTTAAAGAATTAATTAGATCAGTTACGAACAGACTTCTTTGAATATGTTACTAATGGAATAAATGTATTGTTATATTTTCAGATGAGCTAAATCCAATTTTAATCGCTCACATAACATGTTTTTTTTAAGATTTCCGTTTTTTATACACCGGGAACGAAGTTCAAATTCTGCCGTTCAGAAGGTTCTTTGTTTTTCTTGTATGGACTTCATATTTGACATGTACAAACTTTGAAGATCTTGAAAAATGACGTAAATATTTTGAAATTACTACGCTATTGGCCTAGCAAGGCCTTAACAGCTTCACCCGGACTACTAAGTCGAACGTTTAACGCACTCAGCCGATTTTATTTTGGCAACTAGCTCAAGGGTGCACGGTACACCTCTGCTCAGGCTGTTACCTAGTTCATGCAATTAACGACCTATCTGAGCTAACCTAAGCTACATATTCATGCTTATATGAGTTATTGAAACATATATGTGTACCAGGCATAGATACCTCAATAACTCTTACATGTATTTCGTGTGGGGTAATTTTTCTAAACTATTTCAATTCGACAAGGGAAGCGTAAAATTTTAGGAAAGTTTATAAAGTGGGATTTACAAAAAAAGTAAACTAGTAATAACTATTAATCAAGTTAAGTTAATAGGGATCTATTGATATTTCTAGAAGCGAGTTTAATATAATTGTATAAGAGATTTCATATGATTACAACTAATTGGCTCAATGCTAATTTCTGAATTTATATATAAAATCTAAATTTAAACTACTCGACACCGTATGGGGATCCTCGAATCTAATTAATAAATTAAACATTCATGTTAATTATTTAAATAATTGGAAATAATAATGATAAATGAAATGATTTCTAAAGTAAGCAGAACACAGGTGTTTAAGTGTGAAATACACAGTAAATCATATTCTAAAACTTACCAATCTAATGAATATAAAATTTTAATTCCATTTGCTTTTAACACTCTATCTAAAAATATTCCCTTAGATAAAGAATTCGTCTATACAAATATTATAAAGAGGTAGTTTGTGAGTTTGGTCATTCCATTCTTCCAGGCTTACTAAGTCCAAAAACAGTTTTGTAGGTAATAACGTTAGGTTTTTTTTATATATCATATAGGAGGCAAACGGACAGGCGGCTCATCTGATGTTAAGTGATCACCTCCGTCCATAGATATCAGCAACACCAGGGGAGTTGCAAGTGCGTTGCCAACCTGTGTTTAGAGGGATGGCGGAAGAGACAAGAGAGGGGAGAGGAGAAAGGAGGGGAAGAGGGAGGTTGGCCTCCGGCGCTCTCACTGACTGAACGAAACACAATAATGCAAGCACTGTTACTTCACGTCGGTTTTCTGTGACAGGATGGTACAACCCCGGACGAGCCGACCCATTCATGTTCATAGCTTCAACGTGGCTCTACCACCAACAAGGTTTTGTAACAAAGTCCTGAAACATATTACCGATTTGCCGGATAGTGAGTTCAAGAACCAGGTCAAACGGATTTTAAAATCTAAAGGCTATTTATTATAGGGTGGATTAATATGTGAACGATCGTGCCGTCTGGAAATGACGCCCCTCTCTGTGCATCCACTAATGAGGAATATGTGTTAGGATTTATGTTTTGTAAAAATATATAACATGAAGAGATAAACCAAATCGAGTTTCTTGCCGGTTCTTGTCGATGACTGGGTTCTTTGTCCGGACCGCTGGTAGCTTTGAAGTCCATAAGCGCCTTATCAGGGCCTAAATTGAATAAAGGATATAGTGATGTTTTTGAGTTTGTGGCGTTGTAGGGAGTGTAATCTCAGGAACTAATGGTTCGATTTGAAAAATTATTTCAATGTTATATAGCTCATTTATCGAGGAAGGTTATAGGTTATATATCATAACGCTAAGACCAACAGGAGCGGAGCACTAACGAATAACGTTTCAAAATCGTTTATTTTTCTCTTGAGAGCTCCCGCGGCGTGTTTTTTTTTTCAAACTGACTACGCTATTGGCAAGGCCTTTACAGCTTCACCGGACTACTTAGCTGCGTGTTAGCATTAGCACAAAGTAACTATCCCGCGCGGACGAGTCGCAGGTCGCAAGCAGAGGCCAGTTATGAATGTAAAATGGAGAGAATAAAGAAATTGAGGGTATATGAATGATATTAAAGCTGAATTGTTAATTTATTATGCATATATATTACCTAGGTTCTTATGATTATTTTGAAACTAGTTGTGTACGCGACTTTGTCCGGCTGAATCTTAATGTAAGAGAACAGCGATTAATAAAGGCATTTGAACGTATTAAATCCATTTCATTAATTTATCTCGTATTTAAGTCACGTCGTCATTAAAATGACAATAACATTTTATAGACCGAACTGATTTTATTGAAAAAAAAAACAAAATGCTACTCGAAGATAAGCTTTATGGTTTTCTTTATCATGTACGCATTTAAAAGTAATATGTGTTCATACAGACGGACAGACATTTCTAAAATTGATTGAAATGTACTTTGTTACCTATTCCTAGCCACCTGAAACGTTTTATTCCTTACAAAAATCGAAAAAGTATAGGAACTTTAGTTTTACATTATTATTATACATATAAATTAATTAAAAAATATATTTCCTACATACATAAATACTAACAGAAAATCCGACAGTAGATAATTATCTAAGAATAGTATAAATGGAAAAAAAATGAGTGGACAATACTCGGGATAATGATATCCGTGTGGGCGTAAAAACCTTCGGAAGATGAGTTATGTTCTGAAAGCATCCCACTCAATCTAATCGTTAATTTGTTTTACCTCAATTAAATAAATAAAATGGAATAAACATTAAACGTGACTGAAGAAAAGGCTCGTTCACGTGGAATTTTCAAATTGTTATAAACCTTACAATAGATACAAGGATCTAGGCTATAAATGATTTGTGTTTTCCATTGGGAAGAAATAGTAATATTGTTACGGTGTAAAAAATAAATAACATTGAAACCTTCAACATTCAGTACGGTGGCAGCAGCGATAAAATATCTCAAGTCACTTTGCAATCCGTGGAATTTATCCCAGTTATCAGTATATAAATAATTTCAGATTTTATAATTGTTTTTCTTTAGTAAAAGTTTCTAAATTAAATAGTGAATACATTAATTTAAAAATATTCAGTAAATTCTTCATGATTAATCATTTCATCGCTTCTTTTAAAAGAAAAAATAAACCAATATGATTTTTTTTTCTCGAAATGACTACGCTATTGACCCATCAAGGTCTTAACAGCTTCACCGGACTACTAAGGCGAGCGCTTAAGGCACTCAGCCGATTTTATTATGGCAACCAGCTCAAGGGTGCACGGCACACCTCGGCTTGGCTGTTGCCTGTTGCATGCAAAATCGCGACCTATCTTACCTAGCCTAGCTAACTATTCATATATGTATGAGTTGTTGAACCGTATATGTGTACCAAGCATACACGCCTCAACAACTCTTCCATATATTTATTATCGGAAAATTGAGAGTTTTTTAGTTCGATAAGGGAAAAAAAAGTAAACCCTTCCACTTTCATGTGTAAGCGTGTAGGCGTGCACGTGTGTGGGGGTGATCGTGTAGTGTTGTAGCGGTGATGTATATTTGTGTGTCACCGTATCGCGCAAGCAACGCACTCAAGGGCTCCCTACCGAGGGATCGAACCTAGGCTTGAGCCGCTGCCGTGGGAGGCCTAACCGGGTACCAATATGAACTCATTGGCCTCTGTCAACCGTTACAAATAAATCAATGAAAAAATAAAAACAAAGGAAGGAAATAATTACATCAAATACAACAAGTCGATACATCTATATGTAAATAAAGTTAAAATGATTATTATATCCGGATTTAAAACGAAATTTCGAAAAACGTCTCAACCGATTTTGATGAGATTGGCCGTGCAAAACTTTTTATAATAATATCTAGGTTTTTTTAGGTTCTGAATGGTAATAATTGAATTAAACAGAGGTTACCCCTTTATCGTATCATATAGAGTATCAATCTGTTATCATTATCAATTGCTAGATTAATTCTATTTGTCGCTGCGTGATTCAATTTATGTGGAACAACTTAAGGACCCAAGAATCTGTACTCTTTAGCAGCAACCTGGAAGCACGTGCAAGAAAATGAAAGGTACACTTCTGGACATTAGTAACAACAACCCTCCGGAGGTGACTTAAATCGGCGTAAGGGTTAAGTATAAAAAAATAAACAACAGTCTACAAATAAATCACACGTAGTTCCCATATACATACGAGAACGTATCCGCGAGTACCGACAAGTAATCTAATAAATTTAGCTTTATAGAACAACAGTAATAAAGGAATATATACAAGAACATTGACCGAGTGAGTAAGTGAGCGAATTGTGTAAAAGTGAACGAGGAGTCGACGCGATTGGTGCAACCCGCAGGCGCGGCCCGCGTTCACGGTTGACATTTAACTCGGCCGCAAACAGCCTAGACAATGTTGCAGTCTAGGCATATAAACAAGTACTAGATCGGCACGTAGCAAGTACACGGCGACCTCATTACGGCTCGCTGATAATACGGCACGGTTTGTAAACAGGGTATCAAATAATAATACTAAGCAAAAGGGCCGCATATAACAAAGACGCAAATCAAAGAGAAGTCTAAATCTCCTTAGTCTGCACTTTTAGCGAAATGCGAATAATTTAAGAAGAGATATTTATATGTGAACAGAAATTAAAGGATAGAAACAGAGACCTATTCTATGGACATTTTTGAAGGGAAAAATTCTTTAAGCGCTTTAACCGTTTTTTTTTTCCGAACTGACTACGCTGTTGACCTAGTAAGGTTTTAACAGCTTCACCGGACTACATTCGCCTTGAGCGGTAATTTAGCAGGAGTTAGAGTTATAATTTCGCGTCATGACATGCTACGTAATCATGAGGTCCAACGCGTAGTATAGGGGCCTGTGTATATCAAATACTGATATTTTGTATTGCCATTGTGCAATCCATCGCACTTTTGATTAATTATTAAGCTGTATAAAATGTATATAATCGTTTGCAGTGCTAATAGATGTGGAAACCAGACTAATGTTAATAATTTAAATACACAAATTACAAAATCTAAATAATGCAGATTTTGATTATTTAAAAAAATTCAAAAGTGAACATGGTGACATGTGCATGTGGCATTCTGCTGTGGGGTACGGCTGCTGAGGCAGACACCATATTTTTATTACTAAAACGGACAGTTCGATTTACTATATGGGACTTCGTGAATCCTTAAAGATCAAGTTCAAGGAATACGGTATCTTAACTCTGCCCTCCCGATACATTCTTCATAATTTAATGTATGTCCGTAAGAACCTTGAAAAGCTGGATTTCGTAAAATACCGGCATAATCTAAATAATAAAAACAGTGATAAACTGGTTGTTCCATGTTTTAGACTTAGTATAACCAGTAACAGTTTTTTGGGAAAGAGTGTTAGGTTTTACAACAAAATCCCAAAGGATATTACCGATTTGCCAGATTGTATATTTAAGCACCATGTCAAGCGAGTTTCGGTGTCAAAAAGCTATTATAGAGTGGATCAATATGTGAACGATAGTGTTGTCTGGAATTGCCTCATCTCTGTGCAGCCACTGAAAACGATTATAACGTGTAATGTATTTTAGGTATATATATGTTAAAATAATAAACCAGATCGAGTTTCTTGCCCGTTCACTACCCGATTAGGCCTCCAACGGCAGCGGTTCAAGCCTAGGTTCGATCCCTCGATAGGGAGCCCTTGAGTGCGTTGCTTGCGCGATACGGCGACACACAAATATACATCACCGCTACAACACTACACGATCACCCCCATACACGTGCACGCTACACGCTTACACATGAAAGTGGAAGGGTTTACTTTATTCCCTTATCGAACTGAAAAACTCTCAATTTTCCGATAATAAATATATGGAGGAGTTGTTGAGGCGTATATGCTTGGTACACATATACGTTTCAACAACTCATACATATATGAATAGTTAGCTAGGTTAAATAAGATAGATCGCGATTTTGCATGCAACAGGCAACAGCCAAGCCGAGGTGTGCCGTGCACCCTTGAGGTGGTTGCCAAAATAAAATCGGCTGAGTGCCTTAAGCGCTCGCCTTAGTAGTCCGGTGAAGCTATTAAGACCTTGCTGGGTCAATAGCGTAGACATTTCGAAAAAAAAAAAAGCCCGTTCTTCTCGATGACTAAGCTGTTTGTCTGAACCCATGGTAGTTTTGACGTTCATAAGCGCCTTCTTAGGGCCTAAATTGAATTAGTGTTTTTGATTTTGAATACATTTTTTCTATTGTTTTGAGTTTTTCCTTCTGTCGGCAGTCCTTATGACATCATCGACATTTTTTTTCCTGTTTCCATATATATAAAAACTCAGTATTTCTCGCTTTATTTGAACGACAAAATACTTTTTTTTTTCTCGAAATGACTACTCTATTGACCCATCAAGGTCTTAACAGCTTCACCGGACTACAACGACAAAATACGCCTCTTGACATCGGCCAACTAATACTAATACAACTAATTAGAATTCAACGTTTGATTACAATCAGACCAGATGTTGATGACGTTGTCTAAGATATATTCGGGTGAAGCTGGTAAGGCCTTGCTAGGTATTGGCGTAGTCAGTTCGAAGAAAAAATAGTCTAAGAAGATAACATGTTGAACTTTGAAAAACAGTGATTCTTATACACAGTAGCTGAAACCCCTATACCAATGTTTGGCAAATGATTTTCAATTCGAGCGTGTTAGCAATAATTACAATAAATTAAGGAATAACTGGGGATTGTATTAAGAATTTAATCAACCAACAAGTGTTTATGCTAAGACTTTCAACATAATGCCTGGAAAAGCCTACACTCAGTTCAACTAATTAACAGTTCGCATAACAAAGGATTTATGTTTTAAAAACATTACCTAATTAATTATAAAAACATTTACAATATTACCTTCCTTTTTTTAATCTGTTTACGGAGAAATTTCTCCAAATTATTTTAATTTATTCCATAGAGTTTATTATATGTACTGTTTTCTGACTTAAAAATTATGTTATAAACCTCTTATGCTTTTAATATAATTATAATTTTAATAAATAGCCATCGAAACTGAGTGTTACCTTGAACATTATTATACCTTAATTCGATTAGGGAGAAAGATTTTCTTATATCAAAATGAATTCTTCCCCTTTTGAGTTTAATTAAAATAATTATTTTTAACACGGCATGTTCTAATATACCAGAGGCTTACTTAAACAAAATTTAAAAACAAACCTCCTTGAATCTGGTAAGAATATAAACTTTTTTCTTGGCAACCAATAAGATAGTAGATTGAGTTTTTGGCGGGATCTTAGTTTGTCATGTAGTGGATTTTATAACATATTCATAATCTTGTGTTATATGACTCTATATTGTGTAAATTTGGTGGTGTTTTACGTAGTATTGTTAGTTTATTGTGCATAAGTGAAGTGAATGGAAAATAATACCACGGAGCATGAAATTCCGAGATGCCACAAAACTCCCTGGAAGGTTCTAGCAAGGGATCCACCATCTTGTTAGAATATTTATTCACACGATGCCTAATATTGAAATGATTGTACGACGCTTCTAATATTATTGACTACGTGACAATGGCAGTAATAATCTGAAAGATTGGTTGCCAAAATTAAAGTAAAAAAAGAAAACATAGTAGATTATTATTGCTGCCATTGCATTGTCGAGTAGATGATATTATAAGATGTTAGAGATTTGACATCTGTAGGTGGTGGTACATATAATTATTTAATAAATCAGTCTGTCGCTTACTACCGAGTTTTACTAATGTTCTACTGGCGCCGCGGCGGGATTAATTCATTTTCCAAGTCTCAATTTGATTAAAATCGTTATTAAAATACCTATCGGGAAATGGAAACCTTTAGTTTGAGTTCTAAACAGTGGCCAGCATATATTCGTCATGTAAGTAAAGATACTGTGCTAAATGTAATCATCGATGCATAGAAGGTACCTATGTTAATTACCGTCGTCGAAGAAACGTATGCATTAATGTATGATCTATGCTCGTCCAGCTTTCCTAAGCATAAAACCTATGACGAACTTGTGAAATTAGTGACGGAACTCCTGGAACCTAAAAGATCGGTAATTGCCTAACGTCACATGTTCAGATTAATCACAACCACAGAATACCTACAGACGTCACAAAAGCTTTCCAAGGAGTTTTTGTGGCTAGTCAGAATCTACGTGCTTATTTTCCTACTCATTTCACTTGTGCATAATAACCAAATTGTATAAGGTAAAACGCCAGCAATATTAGAATATCATCTTCTTTTTACTCTTATCCCATCAATATTACAAAATATAGAGCCAAATAATACAAGATTATGAATAAAATATAAAATCTACTACATGACATTTCAAGATCCCGTCAAAAAACTCCATAAACAAAATAAAAAATTGGTTATTCATTTTGTGATAATTAGAACCTCCTTGAACTTGGTTAGAATTTAAATAAAATTGGTATATTAAAAACGAGTGTAATATAATTTGAATTTAGAAGCATTGCTGTCTCTGATAGGTACAATGCCTTCAACGTACAATAGACAAGCAATTTGTAGTAAAAACTCTACAATGAAAAATTACTAAGTCAATGACAATTGTCGGGTTTTCAAATAGTATTCAGCGCGGACGTGACAAAAAAAGTTCCCTGTTTAATACGAATGTTTTTAAATTTATGTTAGACTAGCTTCTGCTCGTAACTACGTCCGCGTGGAATAGTTACTTAGAGTTAGTGCTAACACGCAACAAAAGCTCCTAAAAGATAAAAAACACCAGGTTTGAAACATTCTTCATTGGTGCTTCGTTCCTATTGGTTTTAGCGTGATGATATAACATATAACCTTTTTCCATAAATGAGCTATCTAACACTGAAATACTTTTTCAAATCGGACCAGTAGTTCCTGAAATTAGCGCGTACAGCCAAACAAACTCTCCAGCTTTATAATATTAGTATAGATATAGTATAGATAGCACCAAATCAGTTATTACCGGTGTTAATTGTACTTCCAAACGCAAAAAATCTTTATAAAATCTAGAACCCGACTGGTTTGCTTCTGTGTCCCTCACTTCCATGACCCGCTTACTGTGCTCGCACAGCCAGCAGCAACGACAACACAATAATTTAATAGGCTTATAGTTTTTTTTATTTTGCATTATCTTCTGACTAACTGCATCAATTAAGATTGACAGGAACTATAATTATCCTGATTGACTTTGTGTTGGCGAAGGGGTTATAACCTCTATGATGATACTCTTAAAAATCCTGTATCTGCGAGTAACAATCTTTTCAAAATAAGTGCAGCCGTTTCGGGGATTAGACTTAAAAAACTATGTAAATTTCTAATTATTTATACGTATAGATAAATATAAAAAAATGTAATTGCTTGTACGTAGCGTAAAAAAATGTGCACAGTTAGAACTGGGTCATCTTTAGTTTGCATTAAAAAATCAGCAGAGTGAAAATCGCACTCGCGTAATGAGGGTTCCGTGTCATTATAACATAACATTTTTATTTTTTTTAAAGAAATTCGGGATCCTTAGCATAAAACCCGTCACACGCTTAGCTTGCTTTTATTATTCGTTAACTTATGTACTTTACAGTGTACATTATAATCACATCACGTTTGAAATTTGCATGGACCGCCTTCTTTGTTATAGAACAGGAATAAAAACGTTAAAAAACTCGCTACTCGTAAAAAAACAACACTAAATATTTAACTCTCTGATTTTTCTATTATTTGTTACGGTATCTATCATATTAAGAAATATTATGTGGAAATCATAATCAGCTATTTAGTAATTCAAAAGACAACCCTATAAATGTATGACGGGCATATTGGAACAGAACCAAAATACTAATTTAAAGTATTTTTTTGAGTATCGTCAACACGACTGCTGCATGCCGAGTCAACATCACGACTAATCCGCGCGGAATGTTTAACTCGCTGACATAGGCATTCAAAATTCGACTATTCTCGGGTAACAGCCGGTTTTCGTAAAGCGACCAACTCGCCCTTTGTCAGCAATACTCCACGCCGCACACACGACTTGCCCGCACTATTTCTTCCTTCTCCTTTGTATGATGATTACATGTAGGTGGTAGAGTCACGCTGAAGCTATTACTGGTTATAGCATGAATGGGTCAGCTTGCCCGGGGTAGCACCACCCTCTCACAGAAAATCGACGGGAAGTAACAGTGCTTGCATTGTTGCGTTTCATTCGGTCAGTGAGAACGCTGGTGGCACACCTGTCCTCCCCTCCTCTTCCTCCCTTCCCGCTATCCCCCAAACACAGGCTGTCTACGCAGTAGCAACTCCCCTGGTGTTGCTAGTGTCTATGGACGGTGGTGATCACTTAACACCAGGTGACTTGTATGTTCGTTTACCACCTATGACATAAAAAAACTTAAATGTTAGCTACTATATAACCCTTCTCAATATACAAGCCATAACATTCAAAAAGCCTCTTCAAATGTGGCCTCTAATTTTAAGACATTAAATATATATAAGCAAAGAAACAAATAATGTCTTGTACAATTTATAATATTAGCATTAATATTAACATACAATAGAATGTTTTCATAGTATCATTAGGTACAATGATCTATGTTTCGCTATGTACATGGAACGGACCACCCAATTACTAGGATGCAACTAAGCTGTTTTTGTTCAAGGCATGCACTGTACTTATCGCCTGATTTAAATCGGACTGTATAATTATAAACAACAAGATCCACGTACCCTGCGGATCTACATTACAAACCATTTTAGATTGTTGCAAACTCTTATCCAAATAACGTATCTAGTGAAATACTTTGTTGTTAATTACTTGACAATACATAAAGAATTATATTTATTACGGGTTACACTTAAAAGTCATATAAGTCAAGTAAATTATGTAACGTAACAGTTACACGCAATAACGATTGAAGTATATATTTCGCGATAATCGGAAAACAACGACGCGTGAACGCCATTCAGACAAATTATTGTCGACGCTTCTTAGAAGCAACGGCATGTAAATTATACAGCCACGGAGTAGTGAGATCTATGTAGGCGTAATAATGTGCAACTAGTAATAAGAAACGCATTCAGTTTGAACGTATAAAGAAATGAGACATTTTTATTAGATACATGTTTCGCCAGCACTTCTACCAGCATATATTCTTTATTTATTTATATAGTCTATACTAATATTATAAAGAGGTAAAGTTTGTGAGTTTGTGACGTTGTGATGTTGTGACGTTGTAGGGAATAATCTCAGATACTACTGGTCCGATTTGAATAATTCTTTCAGTGTTATATAGCTCATTCACCGAGAATGGTTATAGGCTATATATCATCACGCTAAGACCAATAGGAGCGGAGCACAGATGAACAATGTCTCAAAATCAGGATGTTTTTTCTTTTTGAGAACTGTTGCGTGTTAGTGTATCTATTCCACGCGAACAAGTGTATAATAATTTGGCAGGATTTAAACCATGATATTTATTTAATTCTATTTTTTATTTATATATGTATTTTTACTTTTTTTTTTCGGTACGGCCTCTGCCTATGTAGGCAATTTCGCCAATGTCAAGTGTGATAAATATAAGTTTTAAACTGAATGTCAAATAATCAGTGTAATAACGTAGAATAATCTAAAATAGCATCATGTCGACATTACTTAAATTCACTGTGTTGTGTCGTTGATACAAGTGGTGTGGATTAAAAACAATGACATGAGCTATGAATACATACATAATTTTTTTTCTAGAATGTTCCGAAAATAGGATGACCGTCTTGTCTGACTACTAATGTCATCATAGGTTACTCTGTGATAATTATCCGCTTTGTATTAATAATCACCGATAGTGGAGTTTTTTGCGAGATCTTAGTCTGTCATGTAGTGGTTTTTATATTTACTAGTGAGCCCGTAGGCAAAGGCCATACCTAAAGAATTATAATAACGGGCCTGGCAGACGTTATCCTGCTCTGTTTATAAAAAAATTCTTGATAAATTATATACCAAAACCTTTCTCATGAATCACTTTGAAAACTGTGGTGGTGCCAAAAACAAAATTAAAAAATCACCAATAGTTTGAATTTCTTACGAATGTAGGAAAAAGATGAAGAAATATTCTAGAAAATATACTGACATCAATTATTTATTCCTCCGTATACCTACTAACTTTTATGAGACTGAGTAATTTTGACACAATAAAATATATTTGATTATATACCTTACATACGTAAATTAATTTGAATAATTAATTCGACTTCCACTTTTATTACTGAAATATTTCACGAACGAAACATTTTCATTATTGCAGAAAATAAAAGTTTAAAACAAAAAACGAGAAACGCTTATTGTCTCGTATAATTTTAACGGGGTTTGTCGACCTTGTCAAAGGATTAACAGAATACAGCGTTGGCATCACACAATATTCTTATTTCGAGAAAATTAACCATACAACAAATACCCCGAGTGACATTGACTCGCGTTGTAATGTTTCGAAATGACAACGGCTCAGCGGTAGAAGGTACAAATAACGCATTGACCGACGTAGGCTCAAATTTTTTTTTTATCGTAGCACCATGCCTGATGGTAAGCACAGTGCAATCCAAAAATAATAGCGACCACCGATTGACACATTATCCATCGCCGGTCGCCACTATCATGCCGGCCTGCAAAAAGCTGGATATGCACAGGCTGATCCCGAAACACAACCCGCCGAAGCGAATCACTATTACGGGCTTTTTCGCCATATTCATGGTGGTTGCGACCCAGTCAGGCTGTAAAACCCTACCACCCCGCTTTAGCCATTGCCTCGTTAGTTATTCAGCAGGTGCAGGTGAGGTTGGCAGGGTTATCTCAAGTCTTATGATGTTATTTGACACCCCTTACACCCCAAAATCCTTGTAAAGAACCGCAGCTTTAACTATTCTTTACATAAAGTTGCAGGCGGACAAAATGCGAATAGCACAGCTATTTTTAATATATAAAATAGCATGAAAATTATCGGTGTTATAACAAAAAAGATAAATAAGTATTAAATACTTGCTTTAAAAAAGTTTCGTATTAAATGCACCGCGCTCGCCCGTAGCAAATTCGTGTTATCATTTTTTCGCAAGTCTAACTTAATCTTTTTTTTTTTATTAACGTGAGGAAAACCTAAAACCCCACGGCGTACCGTCCGCCACATGGTAGTGGCGGCCAGGGATCGAACCTGCTATCTTCCTGAACCGCCACTGCGGCAGCCTGGCGAGTTGACGAAACCTAACCAAAGCGAGATAAAAAAGCAAGATGGCGAACATTCAGCGAGCGCGGTGCATTTAAAACGTAACCTTTTTAAAACAAGCATTCAATACGTATTTAACTTCTTTGTCATAATATCGTATTGTGTGCGTCGTGTTAATGATCTGATCTTACCACCGGGAACAATGTTTTTTGGTACCCTGATATCTATGACTTCTTCTGTAGGTACTCTTGACCACGTGAATTCAAAATTTCATGATGATCGGTTTAGTTGAGGCGTGAAAGCCTTACAAACAAACACACATTCGAATTTATAATAGCAGTGAATATTATAGTTTTTTTTTTTTTATAGAATAGATTTCATAAAAAAGAAATGGCGATTATTCACAAAGCAAATCAATTCTTAAATCTATCCAAATTGTGGTCTATGAATTTTTTTTTAAATAATCAAATTTTCTACATTTATCTAAAAATCTATTATTCAATGAATCGATTTCAGATCGCTATTCCTAACTGTTTGTCGATAAGTTGAAACATCAATTATTATTAACCGACTTCAAATAAAAGAGATTCAGTAGTCGACCCATATGTATGTATATATGATGTATGTTTGTACACGATTTTCTCAGAAACTACTAATCCAGTTCGGATGGGGTTTTCATTGTCGGATGATTATTTTGAGTTAACCTGATGAACTGAATATTACTTGTTCATGTTACGAATTAAACAATATTATTAAATATGTTTAATATGATATAACTATTGATGTAGTTTTAAAAGTTACATTCTCCTACATAATTAAATGAATATAAACACAATTAACGAAGTATTCTTAGTATAGTTATCTCGCTTATGTAGTAATAAAATTATATTAGTGCGAGCAGTGTCGACAATTACTGTAAATTAGTACGTCCGTCCCGACACAAGCCCACACTTCAGGGAAGCGCCAGTCGAATTTATAATAGAGGTTTTATTCCAATTTGCTACTTTATTAATTACGTCATAACTTTAATAACTTTCTAAATATTATAGAAAATAAGGAATGACGATTCAATTTGTCTACTAGTTTAAAACGAATCTTTCAAACGAAGCAACAGATAACAAAAAGTAGTAATAATATTCGTCCAATAGCACAGACGAAGGAATTAATCCATACTGCCAATTCTGACGTTGTCAATATGTGTAGTTCTTATGCATTCTTTAGATATTTTTCTTCTGTGTTATATATATGTTAAGGTAAAAGCGAAAGTGCCAAGTTTTTTATTTAATATTTCAGAATTTTTTTATCTTCTTAAATCTTCTAATATCTCCAAGTATGGAGTTGATAAAGTCAAAGATAGGTTTAAAATTATCAGGACAAGTTAGGAGATCGATGTTCAGATGAAGTGTCGTGCGATTATTTCAATATTCTAACAAGACGGCGGTTCTCTTGTTAGAACTTTCTAGGGAATTTAAGTGGCATCCTTTGGTCTTACTTCGCAGGGTCTTTTTCTAATAATAAGCTGTGTAAGAAAATGGCCCAGTCATAATTTTATAGGTCGGTTTTATTTAATTTTTAATACATAGAAAATATTTTATACAAGATGCCACCAATGTTACAAAATATACGGCAAAATAACGCAAGTTTACAAATAGAAAATAGAAGTCATTACATGACAGACTAAGATCTCATCAAATAACTTCACCAGTACCTTCTGTATTCGAAATGGCTTATTTTGTAATACACATTTACATAATTACACTTAATTACCAATATTACTACTTATTAGACTATTACCAAAACAGAGAACATGCTCATAATAACTGAATAGGTTTCTTATAGTTATTATAAGATTTAATCCATGTTGAATGGTTGCATCTTTCCTTGTAACAAACAAATAAGTAAAAATAATGTACAATTTGTTTTAAATTTATGAATCGAGCGTCAAAAATTATTTTTGCCACGAATTGACATAGGAATATCAAAAAGCATGAGGACATCATTGTAAACTATAAAAAAAACGTATACCAAAGAAATAATTGCTAATACTGTATTTCATGTTATAAATTTTTAAAAGATTATTATTAAAAAAGGCGCAACGGTGAGTTCGAATACTTTTTTATTTCGGGCCACTTGTATCTGCCAATTTCCACAACTATGAATTAGACCTTTATTATAGTGTGAATAAAGACTTAATTACAATACAATCAATTAGATTGGTTTGAAAAACGCAATAACAATATAGTATTTTGTTTTAATTCTAAATGTAATAAGATTCCAAACTTATAAAAAAGGAATGCTTTTTGTTTTATCTAAGAGTAAACAAAATTAAATGAATTAGTATACTATATTTTATGGTACCTTTTACCACTATTTGCTGTTTACAGGAAGGCTTCAAAATCAGTTTTAGAACAGTTTTTCGTGCTCGTATATTTAGGCTTTTTCAGATATATCTTTGTTCCGGGGAGTACGCGATATTAAAGTTAAAATCTCTTTTAAATATTACAAAAAGTACTATTAAGTCTTCCAAGTGCGCAATCTTAAACATCTTTGGCCGAAAAGAAAACTCTGTAATTTTCTTCAAGAAAAAAGTTAAAAATTGTTATTCTTTAACTTGACAATACAATTCGTTATACACATAGGTATGTAAATATTTTCAAGAGTTTTTTTCTTGTTGTTTGAAACGCTTGTTTTCACAAGTTTCCGAGAAGCAACCCACACAAATTAGCAGTTTATTTTGCGGCTATATAAACTTTGCATATTAGGAACAATCTCCACGTCCGAAACATTTAAAATTTGTGAAAGGAAAAGTTGTGTTTCAATTAGTAGGCAAGACTGTAGCAATACTGTTTGGCTTAGAGAAGTTGTTTTGCAAATCTTTTGCTTATCTGTGGTGTTTGTTTGAACTTTGATCAGGCTTGAACTTACGACCATCGGCAACAGAATCAACACACCACCACTCATAAAACAACAAAAAACTTTCAATTTAATATGACTTCGCAAGATATTATTATGATTTTTGATTAATGCAGACTTTTGGTCCGCAGTTTATTCTGCTTTCATTTATTTTATAAATCATGTCAAAAATCGTTTTAAATGTGAGCAACAATTATTATTATTCTACTTATTATACCTCAGATTTTTTATTAAGATTATTTTTATATTACCTTTATGACGATTTCATACTGTCTTTTTTTCAATTTTTAAATTATTTGAGATATCGTAAAATCACTATAGATATATTCTTAAGTAGATCACCTATGGCTCTATATCACGACTTTCTAGTATACATACTACCAAACATATCGATTTAGTTCCGTTGTATGTCGGTGAGAGAATTCCACAAGGAGAGAATATACCAGGTGAAAGATTGGAGACACGCAGTATTCCAGGATATGACACTTCATGGTCACATTTAATATATACATAAAAAAATAATATTAAAACAAATACTAATAAACAACCAAGAAAACATAAGTTAGATTGCAAAGATAGACAATAGATTGCAAAAAGTGACAGGTACGCCCATCTTTCGTCAGCTAGCAAATAACAATCACAACGTACTTTGAATAAAAAAGTAACTCAAAAAACAATTTTGTGGGAAAATGCGTATAAGATTTGACCATGTTTATACATTTGACTTAAATTTATCTTAAAAATAAATCGAAGCGTAAGTCAGTTGGTTATAAACATTAGTATATATAGAGAATATCAATGGCTCTAAAAGTAGGGGTAAGTAGTGCAATTAAGTTGCTATTTGTTCGTCGTAGAAAATATCATTTTTTGTAACATAACACGTTTAAAGCATTTAAAAATAGTTCAAAGTTAATTTACTTTTTTCAGACTTATTTAGCAAAAACTGAATTAAGTCGCATTTTTACCGGAAAAACTACGTACATTTTCCAAAATAAAATGATATTAACTGAAGTAATACTTAAAAAAAAACTTCTTATGATAACATCGACTTATTTTTTTTATTTCACTTTATTAACTATCTTCGGAGAGAGACTAAGTTTTACAGACGTTTAAATCAAAATGAGAACAAAGTCGTCTATTTTAGATTGTATTGCAGTGGCTATTGAATTGGACGTATTTTTCTTGCAATGTTAAAATGAAAACTCGAAAAACGTAAATTTTGCGTTAAATCTCTATTTGATTAAAGGAGCGATAAAGTCTATTTTCGAGGAAAATATAATATACTAGCCGATGCAGCCCGCGTTGCTATGGCTCGGTTATTACATGTTGAATTAAAATTATGATAAACTATTTTCAAAATTAAAATTTGGCGCCATCTATGGTTCTGTCTCTACAATTCTCTGTCAATAAACGGATTTAAAGCGCCATCTGTTAGAGACTGGTGAAACTTACAATTAATAAGAATAATCAACATTGACATTTAACTTGTAATTAAAAAATATTGAGACCATTCATTGAAATATAAATTATCCTATCTCTCAATTTGGTCCAAATTATACATAAATGCTCACTTTCATGAAGATCACTTTAGTAGTTTCGGAGCTTATCGTAAACAAACTGGATTTTTTTATATTTAGATGGAACATGAATTCTGAGATGTCAGAGACTCTAAAAAGTTGTACTAACGGGACCTATTGATAATGACCGTATTAATCTTCAATAGTGAGAATTACTTTCCAATTCAGGAAAAAGAAGATAGCTTGCCAACTTTCATAAGGATGGACTGAGTAGTTTCGGAGTTTATCGTGGACAGACATCATGACAATGAATTTTATATGTTGAGATTAATCATAAGATATTTTAAACATGAACAATTAATCGTGTCATTAGCACCGAAACAGAAGACCTTATGGATTATGATTAAAATAATATTATAATAAATTAAACATTTATATTATAATTTTTAAGTGTGCATAGCCCGGTACGGACGCGCTCGGCGCATCGCAAGCGTTTTGACATGTCGTCTGTAATACCAAGTGGCGTATTGTAGGCTAAATCACAATACTAAATCATGTTTTATTTATATGATATACACTATTTTTGTAGAGGATCGTTTGTTTGTTTGTTTATTAATAAGGAGTTTCGTTGGCGATGTATTTAAGGCGGTGCACCATCCGTTTGAAGTCTAATTCTGAAATTTAGTCTGTTGTGACAGTGAAAGAAAGGAAGTCAGAGGATTGAATGAATTGTTATTACAGTATCAAATTAAATGGAATATTGGTTGTCTGTAAAGTCGGTTTACGAAGAATAATTTTAAGTGCAAGCAGTTTTAATAGAATTTTAAACATTTAATAGCACCATAAAAAAACATTGATGAAAGATTCCATACCTATGACGAATGAATTGAATTATTTTACATATAGACAGATGCGTCATAAGCCGAACGCTTACTTCGGGTTACACTTACGCTTGTTCCGCGCTCTCGCTTGTACGCTCGGCTCAGGCGAAACGTGACAATGAGTCATGCTTTTCCGTATGCGCAACCGGCATTCACCGATTTATAAGACTTTATCACGTCATAAACTTAATTCAATGTAAGTCTTAAGAAGTCACTTATGAACGACAAAACTACCACTGGTATGGACAAACAACCCAATCGTCGAGTAGAACCGGCAAGAAATTCGATCTGGTTTATATTTTAACACATATCTACAATACATTACACGTTACAATGGTTTTTAGTTGACGTACAGAGAGGAGAGAATTCCACATATTGATCCATTCTATAATAGCTTTTTGACACCAATACCAGCTTCACATGGCGCTGAAAACGCCTAACCTAAATTGAATAATGTATTTTTGATCATTATAAACATTTTTTTAATTCTGTGGATATGTCTGTTTTTTTTATTTGTTACGGGTAATCTCCGAAACGGCTGGACCTATTTGAACGGTTTTTTTTTCTTAGAAATGACTACGCTATTGATCTAGCAAGGTCTTAATAGCTTCACCGGACTACAAGTAATATTTGAACGGGAATTTTACGGACAAATAAGTAACTAATTAGCTGTTTTATTTTAAGCTAGCGGGGACGTTGCCCGCCCTGATAATAAGACAAACTATACCTATACCTTGCCCAATAATCATTTTACATATTGGTGAAAACGGCATGAAGATGCGTTCTGTAGTTTTTGATCTTATCGCGAACAGACATATAGACAGACGTGGAACAGGACTTTTTCTTACACTATGTAGTGATAAGCTGTTATCCGTGCCTTCGTCCATGTGAAATTAATCAAAAATATGTTGTTCACTGTAAACATACACGAGCTGTACTGGACTCCAAGATTTTTTTATACCAAAAGGCAGCAAACAGGCTGACGGCCCACCTGATGGTAAGTGGTTAACGTCGCCTATGAACAACTGTAACACCAAGGGTATCGCTGTTGTAATTGAAAGTCATATGTTTATATGTGATTTAAATTATAGCAAGGTATGATAATAACTTAATTATATCGACACTATGGACATATTATATCTATATAATAAAAGATTTAACACATATTGTTCGAAAATGTATAGCTTAATATTTTCATTACATTCTTATATAGTGTAAGTGGGCACTAAGGGTCATATATAGCAGTTTAAATTTCCAGTTATGTGGCTGATGATAAATCTCTTCCCATCCGATTCACTATTCGTATTCACATATATAATGTACAAGTACATGTTACCTGTTACAGTAGATGATGTGCGTGTGATACTTACAAATATTTTTAAAAGAGTATTATTGTAATTTACACTAGATATGTGATCAAAATTTTACATTTATTTAATATATTTAAAAAAAAACGCGTGCGGAGCCGCGGGCAACAGCTAGTTAATTAATATAGATAATAACGATGCTAATTCGTTAGTAAATTTTAAGCGATAAATTCCACCTAACGCATAGTTTCAATACCTTAAATGAATTCCAAAACTCCAAATTTCGATTATTATGAACATTTATTGTTGAGTTATGCAGTAAACGTGTTAATATATCTGTATTTGAAAATCTATGCAACCTTCTTTTGTGTTTCATGTTGAACTTTTTTTTATACGCGGACAGAGTAGCGGTGAAATATTATTCACGGATAAATAGTTTTATTTTTTGAAGTGAGAACTTCTGCAGTCGCGTTGAGCGGTATTTTTGGCAGGAGATAAAGTTATTATCTGCGTCATGACATGCTAGTAAAGAGTGACCGAGCATATTGCGTTTGCGTCAGAGTAGTGACGCGTAGTATAATGGCCTGTTTACGTCTAATATTGATGTTTTGTATTGAAATTGTGCGGTCGATCATATATTTGTTATTCATAATATATTAACTGCATAAAAATGTATATAATTATTGTTCAGAGTGCGAATAGATGTGTAATTTAAAAATACAAATCATAAAATTAAATAATTCATTTAAAAATTCAAAAGAAAACACAGTTTTTTTTATATGATATTTAGCAAACAAGCGGGTGGGTCACCTGATGTTAAGTGATCGTCACCGCTCATAGACTAGTGTCTATGAGTTGTTAGTTAGTACAACACCAGGGGAGTCGCGAGTGCGTTGCCAGCCTGTGTTTGGGGGAGAAAAGGAGAATGGGGAAAGGGAGGAGAAGGGGGTAGGTGGTCCTCCGGCGCTCTCACTGACCGAACGAAGCGCAACAATGCAAGCACTGTTACTTCACGTCGGTTTTCTGTGAGAGGATGGTGCTACCCCGGGAGACTCGCCCCATTCATGCTGATACCAGTAACAGCTTTAGCGTGGCTCTAACACCCACAATTGTTTTGAGTTTTCATTTCTACCGGCACCTTATAACTGCCTCGACTTGTTTTTAATTATTGCATAAGCTCTTTGTTTACTAAATAATATACAGTATTATGGAATAACAGAACATAAAAGTATACAAAGAATCCGTCCAAAACATATTTTCACAGTATTTCCAGTAATTTCACATCCCACAGTAAATTTTTCACTCAACAACAACCGATCAAATATAATCTTTCGCAACGAATATACGTGTTTGTTGCGTATTTATTATTCTACTAGCTTCTACCTGCGACTTCGTCCACGTGGAATAGTAACTTTGGGCTAACGCTAACTTTAACTCGCGACTTCGTTTACGTAGAAAGTGAAAATAACATGTTTAAATAATACGTACGTCAACTTCGATTTTGAAACATTCTACATTGGTGTTTTGCTCCTATTGATTTTGTGGTAACAAACTGTTGTTATACTACATTAATATGGGTGAACCTGATGGCAGAAGTTAGTGTTATAACCTGAATATTACTTTTTAATTTCAGTGCTATCGTCAGTGGTGACTTCGATAATATCCTAAAAGAGCCTAAACAGAAGGAGACAGTTAAGGAATGGTGCTCACCAAAGAAGATTACTGAAGTTATTAAAGAAAGTAATGAGGTAAGATCATGTTTCCATTTCACTTCTTATGTATTCTATTTCTGTTAAGCTAAAACTATCTCTGTTAGGCTAACGCGGTAAACGGTTAGCGTGATGATCTCGGGACCTATAGGTCCGATTTGAAAAATTATTTCAGTGTTAGATAGCTCATTTATCGAGGAAGCCTATAGGATATATATCACTACGCTGAGACCAATAGGACCGGAGCACCGATGAAAAATGTTTCAAAATCGGGATTTTTTTCCTCTTCAGAGCTTCCGCTGCGTGCTACCGTAAGCCTAAAGTAGCTCCGTGGACGAAGTCGCGGACAGGGGCTAGTCACAGATAATGAGGAACATTAATTTACTTGATTAATAATTAACTCATTTATTTCTAATCTTACAAATCAATAGTATTGAGATATCTCTGTATATCGATCTCACTTACTCTGTAATAGAATTACATTAGTACGAATAGTTGCGCCAATTATTCTATGTATACGTTCATCTCCGCAACAGCAAAGACCTTCAGATTGTGATAGCGTTATTAATCCAGACTATATATGAGGTCAATAATTCTAGCGTCTAATATAAGCACAATAATATTTTCGTCCAAAACAAATCAATCCAGAACCGGGCATTTGATCTGGCACATTGGGAAGAACAGACAGATGTACGGCTAAGACCACCGTGCTTTGGCCTTAGTGTTCTCTCTCTCATTATTATCATCAGCCCATAAGAGGCCTACTGCAAGGCCATAGACCTCTTACTGAAAGAAGGTATGAACATAATCACCACGCCAGCCCACGACGTATTGGCGATTTCAAACTCTGAAAAATTCAAAGTTCTGTGTTTTCCCACAGTACTACAAGACACAAGTACTACAAGAACATTTCTCAGACTCAGATTTCCTAACGAAGTTTACCTTCACCGTTTACCGATAGTGTTACCAATTTAAATTACTAAATGTATGCGATTTCCAAAAACGTCGTTGGTACATGCCGGGGTTCGAACCTGCGGACATCGAAATAATATTCGACCGGTCAAACCACTCGACTGCCACGACTATTTCTCTCTAACAGAGATAGACAAAGATAACGCTATACGAAACCGAACTGATTATCTCAGTCTTGTCCCCAACGTGAAAAATCAAAATCCGGGTACTGTATCGCGTTTTCTTAGTTTATGGGCGCCAAAACTTTGCAGTTAATAAAATAATGTTTTCAGGATAATATTTAGAAACAAACACAATATCATATATTGTAACAGTATAATACACAAGGAACCTAATAAACAAGAGGGAGTTTTTCGCGTGATTTCAGTCCGTCATGTAGTGGATTTTAAATATATTCATAATCTTAGGTTTTTTGACTCTATATTTTGTAAATGTGGTGGTGTTTTACGTAATATAGCTAGTTTATTTTACATATGTGAAGTGAATGGAAAATAATATCACGGGGAATAAAATTCTGAGATGCCACAAAAACTCCCTGGAAGGTAGATTCTAAGAAGAGAGCCACCATCTTGTTAGAATATTGGAATATTGAAATAATCACACGACGCTTATAATATCATTAACAACACGGCAATGACAGTTATAATCTGAAAGTCTGTCAAAAATAAAGTTAAAAAAATACAAGAGTTAAGGGGCAGGGGAAGGATCGAGCGTCCTGACAGTTTATAAATCCGAGAGATTGATCTTCAAATCGATGGCGATCCTGCAAAGAAAGGACAGAAGGTTGCAAATCCACGATAGCGTTTCACATGCTATTCTATTAATAACAAGACACACCAACACCTGTGTCAACTATACCGACGTGACTGACGACGCAATTAGTAGGCTTCGGGCCGTGGACAGTCTGGCACGGGACATTGTGGATTACCAATTAAAAATGGCTACAAAAGATGAAAATGAAACCGCCATACAGGTGGTATTCTTAATTAAAAATCCGATGTATGTAATAGTTAAGGAAAATAATAATAATAATTGCTCATATTTAAAACAATTTTTTACATATCGATAAAATAGAGTGGGAAAAATGTACGGATCAAGAGTCTGCAGAAATAAAGAAGAAAAAAAAACGGTATAATTCAATCTTAGGTCTTCAATATCTTTGTTCAACTGCGCAGAAGTAGACATATTTCCGAGTGTGTTTATGATTTAACAACTTTTTCAGTTTGCTAAATAATCTAAACTGTTTAACGGATTTTAAAATATCAGGTCTCGCTACATTCATATTAAGTGCGGTAATAACATATGTTACGTTAGAATAAGTTATTTACTTACCAATACCACTTGAACAACTTAGTAATTTATATGATTAAGAGGTTCAGTGTTTTTTCAGCTTTTTTTTTTATATTTTTCATTAATAACTCTGCTCTTATAATACAGTTATTATTATAAAAACGAGTCTATGTTTTATATCGAACTGGTTTTGCCCGTGGTTTTGTTTGTGTTAATGGAGATTTGACATATGCTTCAGAATAGTATTTTTTGTGACTGAATATACAGGTTGAATGTTTAGAGAGTAGCAATTTTTTATGGAAGATACTCTGGACTCGATTCTCGTTCTAAATCAATTAAAAATAGGCGTTTAATATTTGACAGATTTACCTAGAAAAATAAAAAAATAATATCCAAACCTCTTACTCATCTATGTTAAAGCAGTGTCAATGACCATACATCGTATGGATTAGTCGATTTTATTCAATACTAGCAACCGCTTTATTAGTGTAAAAAAATGTAGAATTAAAATAGTTGTACCAAGAGTTAGCTTTTATAAACAAAACCTAACTATACACTTCATAATCTTACATTTACAGTACAGTACAGTAGTATAAACTAGTATAGAAAAAAATTGTATATCCTAAGTTTATGTTGTCGAAAATATTATACTTTGCAATGATTACTTCCTTTAGGGTAGTCTCTTGTCAAACTAGTTTCGAGAATCCATTGTCCACTTTTGTGTGAACATAGTATATGTTAACCGTTTCAAATGGCAACAAGTTTTTAAATAATGATATGAATTATGCAATTATGTAAGTTCCTACACACCTTGCAGGCGTAAGGCCAAGGTCTTGAAACATTGTTGTCAACAAAAGTTATAATAATATTAGATTATCAATAAGTTCAGAAGGTTTGAAACTTCTCTGAAATGAAATCGTTACAAGAAAAGTTATTAATTGTTGTCAATTTCTTTTTTTATGTCACATATGTGGGAAACGAACAGGCGGGTCACTTGATGTTAAGCGATCACCGCCGTCCATAGACACAAGCAACACCAGAGAAGTCGCAAGTACGTTGCCAGGCTGTGTTTATAGGGAAATGGGGGAAAGGGTATGAGGAGAGGAGATAGAAGAAGGGAGAGAAGAGGGGAGGGGAGAGGAAGGAAGATGGGCCTCCAGCGCGCTCATTGACACGTGTTTTTATTTCCTTTTATTTTTTTAGCTACTAATATTTCGCTCTCTCTTTATTACTTGTTTCAGGTATAATTCTTTCAGATACACCTGGGACAAATAAAATCAAAAGACTAGCTGTACTTCACCTTTTGACGCGTAGGGGTATAGCGGGAGAGATCTTAGTATAGTCGAATTAAACGAACAAGAAAATTATATCTTGTTCATTAGAATGAGTTATTCTGAGATGCCACAAAACTCATTGGAAAATACTAAACTAACAGCTTACAACTTTCCGGGGAGTTTTTGTGGCAAGTCAGAATTATTTCCCGTTCTCCGTGGTATTATTTCCCGTCCACTTGTGCACAATAACCAAATTATATTACGTAAAACCTCACCAATATTACAAAACAGAGCCCAAAGAGATAAGTTTATGAATATAATATAAAATTCACTACATAAAATTCCAAGATCGTGGCAAAAACTCCCGTTTTATTTAATCTAATAATTTGTTGTACCAAAAGGTTAAGGTGACGTTCATTATTTTATTATAATAAATTACGTAATTAGCGATATTAATATAAACTTATAAGATTCTTAGTAGACATTAGATGATGTTATCATTGTCGAGCTAGTGAACAAAGAAAGGTTGTTTGATATTGAATATCTACATAAAAAAGGAAAAGATTTGCGGTGATGGATTTTGAAGAGAATTTACTATAAAATGTGAATAGGAATATTGATATGTATGTACTGTGTAAATATATCGAATACGTCATAATATTTGAACTTCCGGACATTATTCTTTAGGTAAAGATACTATACGTGGGACATTCCTTATTTTAGGCACTATTGCAGCAATAACAAAATAGAATCCACAATGTTCTTCCAAGATGTAAAAAAAAACTTACCTGTTTCCTTTTCAGAGGCATATGCTGCTTGAGTGCAACCGGCGCCAAGCTCGCAGCTTCTTCTCTAGCGGCGAGGTCATCCAATAGCGCCATACATTTCTCCTTGTCTTGTTCCTCGTCGGCGACGAGTAGAAACCTTCGCCATCGCGATGAGTCGAAGCCCCAGTGGCAGGTCCGATGTTCCGAGCCGTGTGAGTGGCACACGAATCTCCTGGGCACATAGAGCGCGCGGCACTCTGAGCACTGCACCAGAGCCGCGTCCGGCGAACACACACCGCGAGCACCACCGAAGCATTCGTGGTAGACACGGAAACCGGGCAGCTTGTGAGGCCGCGAGGCGGCCGGCGCGTGCAGCAGCGCCGCACACAGCCGCTCCGCGTCTGTCTGCGTGATCAAGCCGCAGGAGGGCGCCGACCGCGGCAGCACCCCCGTCGACTTGAGCTCGTGCAACTGCTCCGGCGTGCACCGCGAACAATATATCTGCAGCTCATCACACACGCGATTGATCTGCTCCAACGTGAAGTCAGTCAGTACAGAGGTAAGAATTTGCGGTAGGCATAGGCGACGCTCGCCGCCCACGCCGAAGCAGGAGATGGGTTCGCCCTCGAGGCGCGTCTCCCCGCGTTCGCCGAGCTCGGGGTCGGCCGCGAGCAGGATGGGAGGCGCAGCGGGCGCCCGAGGCGGAGGCGGCGGCAGCTCCGGTCCGCGCGGAGCTCGTCCGCCGGGCCCTTGTAAGCTGCGCGGCGCGCTCGCCTGGTAAGTCTTCAGAACGGAAGTTATGTGAGGCGTCACTACATCCATGGTCGGTCAGCGCCACCGGTACCGGGGTTCGGCAGGCGCATGTCACGAGCGAGGCTACACGCCGGCACGCGCGACGCGCTCCACCCGCGGTCGGAACATGTCTGCCGCTGCCGAACGCACAGGCCGAGCGTGCCGTCGCGACGGCCCGGACGAGAGCGAGCGGCCCGCGCGCGGCGTCTCCGCCCCGGAGCCGCGCGCCGCCCGCGCCCGGCCCGTGCAAAAAAATACGCGATCGACCTCCGTTTGTCACAAAACAGTCGTACTTCAAGTTTAAAAATCCTGGATCCTCGTTTCCGGTATATCCGTTTTAAAGGTTGCCTTCGTATTAGTTCTGAACACTTTGCGCAACATTAGCCTGCTACGATACGTAATATAATTAAGTGAACGCGTTCACAAGCGGGGCGTGGATTCCCGCGACCGGCCGCAGTCAAAGCAGCAGACGGATGGCTCGGCTACTGGAGAGTCTAGCCGGCGCCCCGCGCCCCGCACTCCGCACACCGCTCTCTTCGCCGCGCCGAGTCACGTGACCGACCTTCCCGTCAAAATATCCAGAATGGCGACGCGAGCCGCGCACCGCCCGATACAAAGATTATAAAATTGTTATTTTAAAAAGAGTGCTACAAAATATTGATAATTGGTTATTGCACCTAACTTGATAATATAAGTGTCTTCTTAAACCATATTATTTTATTTTTTATTACGCTTAGTACTATGTAAAAAGGTATACTGCATTTCCACGACGATCAAACGCCAGCGTAACCTATATTTTCGAATTTAATACTTTTTAAATAAAATAATATCTAACATTTTGTAAGTGGTAGAGCCACGCTGAAGCTATTACTGGCTTCAGCATGAATGGGTGAGGTCGCCCGGGGTAGTACCACCCGACCACAGAAAACCAACGTGAAGTAACAGTGTTTGCATTGTTGCGTTTCGTTCGGTCGGTGAGAACGCCAGAGACCCACCTCTCCTCACCTTCCCCCTCTCCTCAATTTCAATGTAATGATTCTTAATAATCTTTTTTAAACAATTTTTTTTATTATTTCACTCATTATTGACAAAATCAAAACTATTTAGAAACCGGATGGTACAGAAAGGTGATAGGTACAGATGGTACAGTTATCTCCTAGTCACGCCTAAAGAAGTTTTTCTTCAAAAACCTGCCATAATATAACGCTTCAAATACTATTTATCGTCGCAATATACTTACAACAAGCGGAGTTAGTACTAAATATTAGATGAAAAGTATATACCTGTTCTTTAGATTTTTACGAAAAAATCTATTCACTATCTGAAGATTAAAATTGATATCATAACTTTTTATTTAAATAGAATAATCCTTCATCCTCGTAATCGTCTGTTTAATGATAAAAGAAGTATTTTTTTAGTTTATAATACAATATAATTGAAAAACGATTGTATTACGTTTGGTTTTAATTATGTTAGGATTCATCAAATTAGTAATAATGATTTCATAGATTAATAATTCAATAAATAAAATTTCGGTCTTTATTTATCCAATTTACAAAAAGTGTATTTTCGCAAGATACTATAAAACCAAGCTTTCAGGTAGTGTATGTCGATTATGTTCCACATTATAACCATTAATCTATAAATATCGATCAGAATACTTGTCTCCTAGAGACAGTGTGAATTATTTGTACATGTGAGTTAACGAAAACATTCGTATCTTTAATCTATGATGCCGAGACACGCGCGGGGTGTTAGCGGTTCGCGGGGGGAAGATATGCGACGTGCGGGGGAGGGGACAGCTGCGTCTACTGCTGCCTCTCGCTCATAGCTCCGTGAAAAGTTTATCGCTAAGCTTATGTATATGTTAAAATCAACTTTATTCCATTGTACTAAAGACTATGTTTGAAAACGGACAAATAAATTAATTGTAGATACCACACCAAAGTGCAAAAAATGACCTTACTGATAACAATTTTAAGTATATTTTGCCAATGTTTTCGTATTTACATACTTACGACGTACTACGTAAAACATACTCGTACAAACACATTAGATTAGAAAAACACGAGTGCTGAGTATACGTTTTGTTTTTGTCGAAGATTATTGTCAGTATGAAAATTTCTAAAGAATTAACAAGAGACTTTCAAGGCGAAACTACGGAAAGGCTAACTTCGTATGTATACTACGCATAAAATTGTACATGTCATGGTTTTCAAACCTTTTTTGAAGTGAAGACATCTTTAGGCGCGTTGAGTGGTAATTTTGGCAGAAAATAAATTTGTAATTTCGCGTCATGACATGCTAGTAACCATGATCGGCCGTATTGCACTTTGCGTTACTTGCGTCAAACTAGCGACGGGTAGAATAGTGGCCTGTGTAAATGTAATACTGATGTTTTGTGTTGAGATTGTGCAGCCTAACATATATCTATACTAATATTATAAAGAGGTAAAGTTTGTGAGTTTGTGACGTTGTGATGTTGTGACGTTGTAAGGGGTAATCTCAGGAACTACTGGTCCGATTTGAAAAATTCTTTCAGTGTTTTATAGCTCATTTATCGAGGAAGATTATGACCAATAGGAGTGGAGCACTAATGATGAATGTTTCAAAATCGAGTCTTTTCTTCCTCTTCGCAGCTTCCGCTGTGTGTTAGCATTAGCCCAAAGTAACTATTCCATGCGAACGAAGTCGCGGGCAGAGTCTAGTTAATTTTAAGCTATATACAATTATTATCTGTGGTTCGAAAACTATTTGTAGTCCGGTGAAGCTGTTAAGACCTTGCTGGGTCAGTAGTGTAGACATTTCGAAAAAAAATTTCGAAAACTAGAATAATCATAATAATTTAAATTTACAAATTATGAAATTTAAATAATTCACACTACAATTAATCTATTAAATTCAAAACCGAACGCAGTAATTATATTGTTTTGAATATTCACTTCAGTCGTTAATTTTTTGTAGGTTTATCATTTGATAACTTGTAATGATAAATATGGTTAGAATAAAGAATAAGTGCAACTACCGAAAGATACTTATGTTTCCTCGACTACATATTCTCAACTTGAATATACTTAGTGATCTCACATTTTGTAGGTGGTAGAGCCACGCTGAAGCTATTACTGGTTTCATGCATGGATCGGCTCGCCCGGGGTAGTACCACCCGACCCACAGAACCACCCACGTGAAGTAACAGTGCTTGCATTGTTGCGTTTCGTTCGGTCAGTGAGAGCACCAGACGCTAGAGATGCTAGAGAGCAGCAGACCTAGTAGTAGTATAGATACATATTTTTACAAACATAGTTACATTCGTTTTTAGTGGATGCACAGAAAGGGGCGTTGTATATATTTATTAATAGGATCTTCGGATTCAGAAAGAAAAAAAAAGGCCACAGGTCCTTTACATTGTAATATTATATCTTATACATACAAAACGCATGACAATGTTATATTTAAATAATAATTAAAAGGAAAATATATTAATTAATAGCTTTACAGTAAAGAAGTTTGTAATATTGTCTTGAACAGGCGTCATATCCAGATATCACCATCGTTCACATACTGATTCATCATATAATAAATAGCCTTTAGACATTAAAACCCGTTTGACATGTTGCTTTAACTCATTATCCGGTAAATCGGTAATATTCTTAGGGACTTTGTTATAATACCTAACACTATTCCTGAAAAACATGGAATGACCATTTTGTTATTATTTCTAGGATTTAAAATATGTTGGCATTTTACTTAATCTAATAATAATAATATAGCCATATATTCCATATTTCAAAAAAACAATAATAAAATTGTTAGTATATTTGTTCAAAATTAGTTTTAGTACTTTATATTAAATCTTTTTCATTTGAAATATGGACCCCTGTTTGGGTAAAGGCCTCCTCCATCTTCTTCCAAAGAACTTTGTCCTTGGCTATGCTGATCCAATCGGTTCCCGTCACCCGTGTATCAGGATCAGCTCACCGTCTTATTGGTCTGCCAACATTCTTTTTTCCTTGTGTACCTTTCCATCTTACACTTTCTATTGTCCATTTTTTATCAGAGTAGCGTGCGATGTGCCCAGCCCACTTCCATTTTAGTGTGTCTGCGTGAGGGCATCAGTTACTTTGGTTCTTTGTCTAATTACGTTAGTGTTCACTTTGTGTATTGTAGTCCGGTGAAGCTGTTAAGACCTTGCTAGGTCAATAGCGCAGTCAGATCGAGAAAAAAAAAAAACTTTGTGTATTCTTCTGATTTTCAACATACTCCTTTCCATAGCTGCTTGTCTACTTTTAATTTTTTGTCTTACTTTGTTCGTAAAAGCCCAAGTTTGGCAACCGTACAGGGTAGAAGACATGTGTCAAAAACTATCTTTTTTTTAATGCAAACTGTAGTTTCCTTTTACTTAATCTAGCTTATCTAAAATGTTGCGAACAAAAAAACTTAGACAACCACTTTTCATCCAAAAAATGTACTCTTCCCACCAAATAGGTCAAATCTTTATTAACGTAGGTGAAACAAGTAGCAAAAGCTAGTAACATTATAATGTAATAGATTCGTGATATATATCGGGATATTTATAAATATTATATTATATGGGTAGTAATATTTAAAATGGACTTAAAATACTTATTAGCTATTACATTAATAGCTATATTAATTGCTAGGCTCTGCCCGCGACTTCGTTCGCGTGGAATAGATATTTTGGGTTAACGCTAATACGAGGAAGCTCTCAAGTGGAAAAAAAACACCGATTTTTAAACATTCTTCATTGGTGCTCCGCTCCTATTGGTCTTAACGTTATGATATATAGCCCATAACGATACTCGATAAATGAGCTATATAAAACTGACAGAAGTTTTCAAATCGGACCAGTAGTTCCTGAGATTACCCCCTACAACGTCACAAACTTACAAACTTTACCTCTTTATAATATCAGTACAGACTAGCTGTGCCTGCGACTTCATGTACGTGGAAGCTTACCTAAAAAACGGTGATTTACAATGTCATCTCAATGTATTAAGTCCATTTACTTGTCTACTTTTCTCTCGTACTTACGCCGCATTATCATTAAAACCACAATAACTTTTGATACAGTGGACCAATTTTAATAAAATAAACGCTAAGTTACACCCGACCTATTTGAACGGGAACTTAACGGGCAAATAACTAAATAATTAGCTGTTTTATTTTAAGTTAGCGGGTTCAGTTGACGTTGCTCGCCCTGATAATAAGACAAACTATGTCTAAAACTTGCGCAAGAATCATTTCATATATTGGTGAAAACAGCATGAAGATGCGTTCTGTAGCTTTTGAGCTTATCGCGAACAAACATATAGACATACGTGGCAGAGGATTTTGTTTTACACTATATAGTGATGAACTATTACCCGTGCATTCGTCCGACTGAAATAGATCAAAAATATGTTGTTGACTGTAAATATGCAGTTGAGACGTGCGCTGTACTGGACTTTGAGAATAAATATAATTGAAAGTCATATGATTGTAAATATGTAATTTAAATTATAGCAACGTAAAATAATAACTTAATTATATCGACAATATAGGCATATTATTTATTTATTTTTATTTAACATATTGAGTCAACAACAGTAACATAAAATAAAAAACTAAAAAACATACATGCGAATACTTAGAAATTATTTATGTCACTATTTACAGTTGACTACAGCATTTATGAATAAAAAATACGATGCGGAAGACAATAAAAGTAAAAGAAACAATTATGAAAAAAAATTAAGAAGATAATAAAATAAAACAATTCGATAATCTATAACTTAAAAATTAAGGAAAAAAGATCCTGCAGAAATTAATTAAATAAAAAACTAATTTTAGAACTGAAATTAGATAGGGAATTACTGAATAAGTCTATGGTGTGATCTTGTCGAGAAAGTCTGGGAACGATGGAGAAATGGCCTAAATTGGTTCTATAGCTTTTGTAACCAAATAAAGAGACAGGAAATCTAGGTAGTCTGGAAGGCACATTAATATCAAAACGATTCAAAAGTTCTGAATTAACAATGTGGTTATTGAAAAGTTTGTATAAAAAAGTCATGTTCAGCGTAATTCTTCTATTGTACAAAGATTTCAGTTTAACTTCTTTCAGTCTATCATTATACGGAGCAAATTTCATAGAACCTGACAAACAAGCTATAGTAAAACGTCTTTCAATATTTTCGATACGGTCTATGTAAAGTTGATAATGAGGGCACCAGACAGTGCTACAATATTCAAGGTGGCTTCTTACAAGCATGCTGTATAGAAGTATCTTGATGGATTTGTTTCTAAAAAGCCTACTGTTTCTAAGAATGAAACCTAAAATTTTACGTGAAGATAAACAAATGCTATTAATATGAATATCAAACTTTAAATGTTTGTCGAAGATGACTCCAAGGTCCCTAATATATGTTACTTCTCGAATAGCAATGTGGTTAATGTGATAGCTCGACGGTATTATGTTTTTCTTCATGCTAAATTTTATGTAATAACATTAGTTTATGTTTAAAGCCATACCATTTATTTCACACCAAACAAGCAATCTGTTAATGTCAAATTGTAACGAGTTAACGTCATTAATAGTGTGTATTTTACGTGCAATCATGAGATTGTCAGCAAACATGAAACATGAGGAGTTACCTATACACTGAGTTATGTCAAACAAAGATATTGAACAGAAGCGGGCCAAAAATAGACCCTTGAGGTACACCGGAGATTATGTTAAATGAATCAGATTGAAAACCGTCAATGACAACAACTGATACACGATTAGTAAGATATGAAGAAAACCACTGTAACAGTGTGCCACCAATTCCATAAGAAGATAGTTTCTTAATAAGTAAATTATGATTAACTCTATCAAAAGCCTTTGAAAAGTCGGTGTAAATAGCATCAACGTGAACACCAGAATCAACAGAATCAGTTAAATAGGTTACATAGTTGGAAAGATTACTATTAGTAGATCTTGCCTTCAAAAAACCATGTTGGTGAGGAGAAATGTAAATTTTGATGTGATTACTTATATGAGGATATAATAACTTTTCAAAGACCTTTCCCAATACAGACAGTATAGAAATGGGCCTGTAATTTACAACAGAATGGATGTCACCTTTTTTAAAAATAAGTAATAAATTAGCTTTTTTCCACTTCAAGGGAAAGATACCCGTATTAAGTGAATTATTGTTATAGGAAAACTAAGGGAAATAGCACAGTTCTTAATAAAGAAAGGTGGTCGACTATCAGGTGCTGGCCCCTTATGTATGTCAATATTATTCAAAGCCTTCAGGACTTCATCTTGTGTAAAAGATATTTTGTTAAATGAACTACAATGGAAAGCTGGGAAGGTTTCAAGTTCCACAGAAGAAGAGTTAGTATAAGGCGGTGTCTAGTTAGCACAGACGTTAATATCCGATAATGAGAAATGTTTAGCGAATAGGTTACAAATATCATACCCACTGGAAGCAGTTTCAGCTTCTAAGGTCATAGATCTAGGATTATTACTAGTTCTTTTACGCATATTTTTAATATAGGTCCAAAAGTATTAAGGATTTTTTAATAAGGTAAGCTCTGCTTTATCAATGTAAGATTTAAAGTCAGATTTGATGAGTTTATTACTCTCAGCTCTCAGTGATTCAAAATCTAATTTATCAAGAGGATACTTTTTTAATTTTTGAACGCAATTTATACTTCTTTTTTAAATTAATATCAGCGAGCGGGAAAACCAGATAGGGTATCGCTTGCGAGGATATGAAGTTTTTGGAGTGTGTTTATCAAGAATTTCAAACAATATATTATAGAAGTTATCAACCATGTCATCAATACTATGCTTGTCAGATAATACTTGTATCCAAACGATATTATTCAAATCGAAATTAATATTATTATAATTAGCTTTAAAGAAATTCAAACGGGCTATACGGTTATATATTTGTATAAAGTAAAAAGTAGTGGAGGGTGATGTGCATCAATATTGCTAATAGGGTGACTGCATTTATTAACAGTAAGAGATGATCTATTGGAAAGCACTAAATTTATTGTTCAGATTTTGAACGCCATTGTATTGAACTAGATCATTTTCTGAACAAAAGTCAATCAAAGACGTAGCCAAACAGTTGTTAACATAGAGACTAGGATGGGTATTCAATTGTAACCAATTAATATCACTAATATTAAAATCACCAATAATTAAGACTTCAGAAAAATTTTCAAACATAGTATTAGCACTGGTAACAAAAGTCTATAGTATACCTTGATTAACAGGAGGTGGAATGTATACTGCGCATATACAAAGCTGTAGACGACGTCCATCTATGGCAACATCTAATTTTACCCATAGATCTTCACAGCGACTTTCACATGTATGTAACCTAGTTGCACACAGAGCATTTGACACAGCTATTAAAACTCCACCGCCCTCTTTAACACTATGGAAACCACTGGACGACCTGTCACGTCTGAAAACTGTGTATCTGTTGTCAAAGATCTCACCATCATACACACTATTATTAAGCCAAGTTTCAGTAAGAACATAGATATCGTAATCGTCGTTTAAAATATTGTTTTTAACTTCATGAGTTTTACTACGAAGCCCACTGACATTCTGGTAGTAAATGTTTAATATATCGAATGTTAAAAATTAAAAACTAATTCTAGAGCAAAAACACCATCAATAATGAAGGAAAGAAAAATAGAATACAATAAAATAGCTTATAAAAGGCTATCAAGAGTCTCTTTATCGTGAACAAATATATATCCATTATCTTTTGCTTTGATTCTGGCTTGAGCATGAAGAGCTTTCATATTAGGTGTCAAATGTTCAACTACATATATAGGTTTTTTATCACCACCAATACCTATGTGACCAGAGTTGAGTTTATCTTTAGGATTCGATTTATTAAATCTAATAACACCAGCCATGAAAGTATCGCGATAACAGGAACTGGAAAAATTTACAATGACTGAGCGTGGTCTGGTACTTTTAGGATCTATTTTTGCAATACGTGTACAGCGATTTATATTATCTTCGTTTATATTACTGCCAGTAGCTCTACTAATTTGAATAACAGTTTTCATAAGATTTTCTGTTTTAAACTCAGGTATACAGTGAATTTCCACGTTATTAGCATGGTTATATTGCTCCATTATAGTTAAGCGCTTATTCAGGTCACATAATGATTCCTTTAATTTTGCATTTTCATCTTGCATAATCTGAAGTGAATTAAATTTTAATGTGATGTCACTCTTGAGATCTTCATATTGATTGATGATAAACGACATTGAATCATTTATACGCTAATTTCTTTAAATAAATTCATGGTTATAGTGTTAACAGAATCCAATATTTTCTTTTCAATATGTTGCAATTCTAACTTAATAATCTCCTTGATGTCGAGTAAAGTCATCTGTGTCGGGAGAAATGGACTACTTAAATCTTCCTCGTGTAATGAAGTACTTGGTGTAATAAAATCACCCGAATTGTCAGTTGTACTGATTTGAGTAATCCGTGAGGAACAATTAATTTGAGTATTTGCATTACTGTTTATGAGTTCCTTGCTGCTACAAACTTGACATATCCACGAAGTTTTGTAAACTGAATTATTGGATAAGCATTTATTATTGTCTGTAATGACACAATCAAAATGATATATCAATAAACAACGTTTACATTTCATTCTATCGCTGTTATTTATACTTTTTGAGCATGCTGCACAGTAGGAAACCTTTTTAGATCTTGTTTTAGACATTATAATATGAAAAGGTATTCTACCCAAAACACAGTTTATTAAGATATTCTTTTATAGATATGTAAATTGTGAAAATGAAAAATGACGCCGTCAGAGCAGCTTCTTTTGAGCCCGTAGGTTTATATTATAGGAAAACTTACGAGGGATTATGGAAATACAGCTAAAAGATAATTATATATATAATATATATAATAATAAATATATAAAATAAAAGAAAACACCATTTACACACAAACTTGCCTATAAATAGTATAATAATAACCACTTATCACCATTTATAGCTAAAATAATAAAGAGAGCAAAAAAAAATGGACACAACTAGACACCATATGATAAATAATAAAAGATTTAACACATATTGTTCGATAATGTATAGCTTAATATTTTCATTACTTTCTCATATAGTGTAAGGGAGCAGTGAGGGAGGTATAAATCCCATCCCATTCGACACACTGTTAGTATTAACATAACCAGTGGCGGATTTGCAGTCTTGGCCGCCCTAGGCCCCAGGCCATGTAGTTAGTATCAGTCACCCCTGTGTCAGTGAATTTTTTGTCACGATTGGCCGCCCCTAATATCTGGCCGCCCTAGGCCCGGGCTTCCTGGGCCTTAGGGCAAATCCGCCACTGAACATACCTTACGTACACGTCACATGTTACGTACACGTTACAATAGATGATGTGCGTGTCGTACTCACTACACGATCACCCCCACACCGTGCACGCCTACACGCTTACATATGAAAGTGGAAGGGTTTACTTTTTTCCCTTATCGAACTGAAAAACTCTCAATTTTCCGATAATAAATATATGGAGTTGTTGAGGCGTGTATGCTTGGTACACATACACGTTTCAACAACTCATACATATATGAATAGTTAGCTAGGTTAGCTAAGATAGGTCGCGATTTTGCTTGCAACAGGCAACAGCCAAGCCGAGGTGTGCCGTGCACCCTTGAGCTGGTTGCCAAAAAAAAAAACCGGCTGAGTGCCTTAAGCGCTCGCCTTAGTAATCCAGTGAAACTGTTAAGACCTTGCTAGGTAAATAGCGTAGTCATTTCGAAAAAAAAAATGTGCGTGTCGTATTTACAATTTTTTTTAAAGAGTATTTCTTTAATTTACACATATACTCACACTTTTACTTATTTTAAAGCGTGCGAATCCGCGTGTAACTGCTAGTTTTTTTTATAAAATCATATTTTAAATAGGAACAGAACTTATAAACAATTATTAAAGTAGCACTGAAATAGAAGAGGAACTGTCACCGAACTAAAATAGCATGGCAATCAGCAACAATGTGATTTGCCAAAAGAGATTCTCAGGAAACGTAAATTTAGAAAAAAAAAATCATTGAATCTAGGCTAAGTGCAATGTTTTTTTAATGTAATATCAAATAAGCGATTTTTATAAAGTACAAATTTGAAGTGAGTTTTATCGTAGGCGCTTGTCAAATTTATTTATAATTTTAATTTTGGCAAACAATCATCTAGACCTAGACTATGCTATTATTTATTTACTAATATTGTTGCGTACGTAATAATATTAGAAGTGTCTTGCAATGATTTCAATGTTCTGATAAGATGGTGGTGGTCCTCTTGTTAGAAGTAATTCTAGAGAGTTTTTGTGGCAACTCAGAATCTATACACCGTGATATTATTTCTTGTACACTTTACTAGTGCACAATAATCAAACTACATTACATTACAAAACATTATCATTATTACAAAATAAAGAGTCAAATAACACAAGATTATGAATAAAATATACAATAAAACTCCATGTCATTTTTATTTCTTTTTTTTTTCACTTTATTTTTGGCAGTCAATCTTTCAGATTATTACTGCCATTGTCGAGTAGTAAATAATATTACAAGCGTCGTGCGATCATTTCATTAAGCGTCGTGTTAGTCAATATTCTAACAAGATGGTGGATCCCTTGTTAGAACCTTCCTGGGAGTTTTTGTGGCACCTCAGAATTTCATGCTCCGTGGTATTATTTTCCATTCACTTCACTTACGCACAATAAACTAACTATATTACGTAAAACACCACCAAATTTACAAAATATAGAGTCAAATAACACAAGATTATGAATAAAATATAAAATCCACTACATGACAGACCAAGATCCCGCCAAAAACTGCCATTTTTATTTCTTATTTATGTACAATTGTAATATCATTGTATTTATGGCAAGGCGTGATTGACGTATGTGCCAGTGTCTGTATGTCACATTTTATACAGAAACTATGTTTTTTTCCTTTTTTTTTATTATAGTCGTTATTCAAATGCCACCAGTATTAAAGTGAGTTTATTTTGGATTCTATAGTTATTGTTGTCTGGTATCTTCAGTCTTCTAACCAAAAAGTAATCGTTTTAGTTAAAACTTTCCCGGGAATTTTTATGAGACTTAATTTTTCACTAGCTCTGCTCGCGACCTCGTTCGCGTGAAACCATACGTAAAAAACACCAAGTAATAAAGACATGTACTAAATCCATGTACCTAGTTATATTCCCACAGACTTCATACACGTGCCTAAACTCCGTTAAGCTTACCTAGTGTTCTCCGAACAGGACGGGAGCTAGACGCTAGGTCAGCATACGCCAATAACCGATGTGAGAAATAAGTTAAGGTTTCTCGACAGATTCTAGCATCGTCTCTCGTTAGGTTAAGACATAGTTTTAGAGGTCTCAAAATCGACCAAGTTAGTTTTAAGAATATTTCTTTGTCTAAAATCGACATTATAGTAATAAAGGTCTAAAATCGACTATTAGTTTTTAAAAAGTCAATCTCAGCGCTCCCGAACTTAACTACCTACTAATCCATTTTTCTCTTGTACTCACGGCACGTCGTCATTAAATGTATAATAGCTTTTGATAGAGTGGACCAATTTTAATGAAACAAAGACTAAGTACTCTCAAGGATATATTTTATGTTTTTCTTGGGGGCTTATAGTGAACCCAGTACTTTAGCAGTGATGTAAATATATTTTATTACATATTTCTAGACACCTGAGTTTTTTCACAAAGACCTAAAAGTACAGATATGTTAGATTTACATTGTTATTATATGTATAAATGTTATCTTTCCACCAATTAGAAAATAACCAATTTGTATTACGCAACACAACTGAAAATTTATTTATTTATTTACAAAAATGCAAATACAATTACAGATTCAAATATTAATTATACATATAGAATAACAACTGAAAATGAGCAAGGTTTAAGAGTAAAATATAAAAACGATTACATTGTAAGTTATGATGTTATCAAAAACTATTCCTTTACTATTTATTGTAAAAAAAAAAAACATATGTCGTTATAATGCTCGCACCCCTGGTTACATGAGCACTAGCGGTTATGTCTCTATGCGGTCACGTATACGCGGTTGACAACTATGAAACCCTATTGCAAATTCTAGTCACTCAGATTACGATTAATGTTGATTTCTATTGTATAAATTTTATATCACAAATGAGGAATTAATATAAACAGAATACCTATAAAAATAGACGACAATCGATTGATAATAATAGTAATATGATTATAATGAACTTATGGTTAGTTATTGCGAAAAATGATTTATCTATACTAATATTATAAAGAGGTAAATTTTGTGAGTTTGTGACGTTGTAGAGGGTAGTCTCAGGAACTACTGGTCCGATTTGAAAAATTCTTTCAGTTTAATATAGCTCATTTATCGAGGAAGGTTATAGGCTGTATATATAATCATGTTAAGAGCAATAGGAGTGGAGCACCAATGAAGAATATTTTAAAATCGGGTTTTTTTTCCTCTTGAGAACTTCCGCTGAGTATTAGAATTAGCCCAAAATAACTATACCACACGAACGAACTGTAGTCCAGCGAAGCTGTTAAGACATTCTAGATCAATAGCGTAGTCAGTTCGAAAAAAAAAACAGGAAGCGAACGAAGTCGAGGGCAGAGGCTTGTGCTATATGTATTTAAGATCGCATAAGCTTTTATAATTTTAAAGGCCGTTTCCATTATAGTCTTATCTGGTACGTCCACTCATATGTTTTATTCTAAATATGATTATACCTTATATTTTACATTAGTCAACTTAAATACAGTTTTATTAAATGATGTCAACAGAAATTTACTTAGTGTCCTTAACTTTCTATGATACGATTAATCACAATGCCAACTAACTTATTAGAGCATATTCTCATATTTGAATTTTGTGGCAAGCGTGCAAAATCTTAATTACAAGTTGCCTTCTGATCTATTCAAAATTTTTATGAATTTAAGCACAATTTTATTGTAATTTGATTTATCATCGGTGAATGAGTAAATCATTTACACGCCGAAGTGCAAAAGAAACAGAGTATAAATGACTTTTTATTTTTACCCATAAAGAAATGAATTCATGGCAATAAATCTATTGAAATTGCCGAATAATTTTACGAAACCAGTTTAAAGAAAAAAAAGTATTAATATTCTATATAGTTGCGGAGAATACAAATTTAGGTATAAATATGTACTACATGATACGTATAACAACGAAAGAAGTTAAAGATAAATAAATGTCAATTTTAGATTCCTATAATAATAATACTTTTACTTTGTTTCGGTATGATTTGTTTATAAGTTTAATATTTGGAACGGGCGAGAAGATTATACATGATTTTAGTTATTATTTACTAAATCATTTCACGTGTGCACAATATTATACAATACTAACAGGAGCAGCGAAAAATATTTTGTCCTGAAGATAACAAATACCTAAACAAATTATTCACTAAAATCTTCCTCGTGAATCACTCCATTAAAAAAAAAACTGCAAACTGCATTAAAACCCCTCCGCTAGTTTTTGAGTTTATCGCAAACAGACTGACAGACGTGGCAGAGGACTTTGTTGTATAATATGTAATTTTGTTTTTATGTAATGACAATGACAAGGTAATATAATGTAAGTTAATAAAAAGTCACACATTACACATCAAGGTTTTGCTTAAAACACTATAATTTGCAGTTTATCTATTAGTATTTCCTTACAATGTTAGCAAATCTACTGATATGAGTATATTTATCTAATTTTTAAATAACCATATAATATAGGCACTCATGTATTTTTTGTTTCTTCGAAATGAGTATGCTATTGACCTAGCAAGGTCTTAACAGCTTCACCGGACTACTAAGGTGAGCGCTTAACACCACATAGGAAACACGATAGTGCAATCTCTTAAATTAACTTATATTTAACGTTTTATAGTTATTGTTTTGTAATATATGTATATAGATTTAGAAATGCTATTACTTTTTTCCTTTTCTATTATTCTCTACTGGTTTTTTAAACTTTTATTTCTGGCAACACAGTCTCAATGTAATAATGACAAAACCTCCGCTAGGAGTAATATTATTCTGTGGACAAAACAAAATTGTCATAGTGTTGCGTTCATTGATTGTTTTTTCTTTCGATGTATAAATAAGATCTTGTGATTCAAATTTTATTAATTATTCGGCGTTAAGCCATCGTCCAAGTAAGTAGTGTTTATATATTATTATAATTTTATTCTATTGCATTGATATTACACGATCAACGTGGAAAACAAGACTTAGGTGTAACTAACTCTATTTTATTCAATAGAGTTTGATGGATCCTTGGGGCAACGAATCTAAGAACTCGACAGTCGAACCGGAATTCGAAGACAATTTTCAACCAGCGCAGGATATTGAGAAGCTGTCTGATTCTGAAGAATATCTCGCCATTTTGGGTACCTATATTGTTTTTTTTTTATCTCTTACTATATTGGTATATAGTTTCATTGTTGCTGTATTTTAGCTGTCGTATTAGACTTTTGTAATTTCATAACAGTATACGCGTTAAAAGTTTTAACTTGTCATTGTATTGTAACTTTGTTATAACTTCATAACATAATTTAACCTCTTTGGAATAATTTATTACATTTTCAAGGCTACCTTAGAAGAGACACGATTTGGTTAGAGAACATAAAAAAAACTTAGATTAATTTCAAATAAATTGTATCAAGTCTTTTTTTTAATAAGAGGTTTTAAATCTATTGAATATTTTGCGGATTATAAAGTTTCAGCTTTTTAAAAATTTAAGAATAGACACATTATCTATTCTCTTTATGTGTCTATTCATATCCAGTACATATATAGATTTAGAATACAGTGATGTTGTTAACAAACTTTAAAAAGCACATGTGGTCTAAAGAGACAGATAATGCATAGTTTTCATGTATTGATTGATAATCTGTTGCAAACATATAGATATATTGTTTAAGAAAAAATGAAACTCTTTCTTAAATTTCATTGTGAACTGTACAAATCTTGGTAAATAAATTCTACTGTTGATTTTGCTTTCAAAAATTGTATCCTCTACATAATTAAAGTTACTGTGAATCATTAATCAGGGAGTAATCAGTTATTTTTGTAATCAGATTATTAATCTGATTTAAAGTAATTATGATTGCATCAATGTGGATTACATTTAATCATGATTTTTTTTTTTTATGTCATATGAGGCAAACTAACAGATGGGTCACCTGATGTTAAGTGATCACCACCATCCATAGACACTTGCAACACCAAGGGAGTCACAAGTGCGTTGCCAGCCTATGTTTGGGAGGAGGATGCGGGGGAGGGGCAAGAAGGGAAGGAGGAAGGGGAAGGGAAGGTAGGTGTTCTCCGGCTCTCTCACTGACCGAACGAAACGCAACAATCTGTTACTTCACGTCGGTTTTCTGTGAGAGGGTGGTGCTTCCCCGGACGAGCCGACCCATTAGTGCTGAAAACAATATTAGCTTCAGCTTAGCTCTACCACTACTACAATGGTGTCTAATCATTAATTATAATTTATTATTTGTATTAAATAATTTTGTAATAGTTTATACTGCTATCCGTACTGTACTGCTACCATATTCGCGCATTAATAATTCCAAACATACACGAAAGTCTAAAATTCATTGTTTATGATGGTTAATCTTTTATAATTCTGGTAAAATTAAATTGAGGACAAAGGTTGAATACAAATAAAGTTGTATTACATTATACAATTCTTGTTTCTACATTAATATTCTGATATTAATAAAAAAGTAATCAAAGTTATGATTATAGATTAATAATCATAAATCTCTTGTAGCATTACATTTTTGATTACTTAAATTAATCTTCAACCATGATTAAAGATTACAGAATGAAATCGTAATCATTAATCTGATTGCAGTTTGTCCAACAATGCTGCAAATTAAGTATTTACTGAAATTAAGAAAGTTTTAATAATAAAAATGGCAAGTCATTATTTCTGACATGATCTACATTTTTCAAAGCACTTATTAATCAAATTATTATTGTTAATAAAATTTAAAATCCAATTATACTTTATTTATTTGTTTATATGCAGTGTCCAATACATCATACATTAATTCTAAATTAAAATATGTAAGGATGATTTTAACAGCACTGATCTTCAAAGGTTGGCACAACATGTATTATATCGTAAACAATTTTTAAACTAAAATATTCAGAGGATAATGTATATGATAGCATATACAAAAAATGGGATATACTTTATATAACACTAGCCTCAGCACGTGACTTCGTTCACGTGGAATAGTCATTTTGTGCTAACACTAACACATAGTTGAAACTCTCAAGAAGAAAAAACCTAAATAAGCATGATAATATATAGTCTATAACCATCATTGATAAATGAGCTATATAATATTGAAATAATTTTTCAAATCGGACCAGTAGTTCCTGATATTACCCCCTTACAACATCACGAATTTTACCTCTTTATAATATTAGTATAGGTTTATGAGTAGTATCATCAATTTGCAAAAAAATGTATAAACAATCTCACACAGCTATGGAAACATGAATTAGTTTAGTCTTAGGAGTTAAAATATGCAAATGTCGCAGAATATGGTTGTTTTTAGTTATTTTAAAAGATGTGTACACTATGAATAGGAATGGTGATATATAAATATTCTTATCTCAAGCTATCTCTAAATGTATATTAAAAATGTAAACAATATCTTCTTTGTTGCTATGTTGGGAAACATCAACATTATATACTGTAAGGGACAACTAGTGTAGTGAATTTTAGTTTTTATTCATAATCTTGTGTTATTTGACTCTATATTTTGTAAATTTGGTGGTTTTTTACGTAATATAGTTGGTTTATTGTGTACAAATGAAGTGAATGCAAAATAATACCACGGATCATGAAGTTCTGAAATGCCACAAAAACTCCATGGAACGTTTTAATAAGGGATCCAACATCTTGTTAGAATATTGATTCACACGACGCTTAATATTGAAGTGATCATACGAGGCTTGTAATATTATTGATTACATGATAATGGCAGTAATAATCTGAAAGTTTTATTGCCAAAAATAAAGTAAAAATAGAAAAAAGACAGCTGGTGATAAATAACACATAAGTCAATTTTACATTCTAGTAGCCAATGTTAATTAGTCTGTCTGTCACTTAAGTGAGTACAGCAGCATATAGGTATACTAACTTCAATATGACCACCATACTGAGATCATTCATAGGAAGTGAGTATAGACTAGTCATACAATAATAGACTAGTAATACCTCTAGTATTACCAAGATAGAACACCTTTTATGTTATGTCATCAAATACACTCTTTATCTATACTAATATTATATATAAAGAGGTAAGTTTTTGACATTGTGTAGTAGTCCGGTGAAGCTGTTAAGACCTTGCTAGGTCAATAGCGTAGTCAGTTCGAGAAAAAAAAAAAAAAAAAAAAAAGACATTGTGACATTGTAGGGGGTAATCTCAGGAACTACTGGTCCGATTAGAAAAAATCTTTCAATGTTATGTAGCTCATTTATCGAGGTTATAAGCTATATATCATCACACTAAGACCAATAGGAGCGGAGCACCAATGAAGAATGTTTAAAAATTAGGGCTTTTTTCCTCTGGAGAGCTTTCCCTGCATGTTAGCGTTAGCCCAAAGTATCTATTCCACGCGAACGATATCGCGGGCAGAGGCTAGTATTTGAATATAGAAAAGTTGAGCACTTTTGCTTAAGGAAAGTGTAGATAGTTGGTATTTATATAGTCAACTAGGATGAAGACAATTAATTCTCTTTATACTTTATAAAAAAAATTTTATATATCATAGTGGGTAAACAAACAGGTGGGTCACCTGATGTTAAGTGATCACCACCGTCCGTAGACGCTTGCATCATCAGGGGAGTCGCAAGTGCGTTGCCAGCCTGTGTTATGGGAGGGGGCCGAGGAAGGGAAGAGGAGAGGGAGAAGTTGAGCAGAGGTGGGCTTCCGGTGCTCTCACTGACTGAACGAAACGCCACAATTCAAGCACTGTTACTTCACGTCGGTTTTCTGTGAGAGAGTGGTGCTACCCTAGGTGAGGCGACCCATTCATGCTGAAGCCAGTAATAGTTTCAGCATGGCTCTGCCACCTATAAACTTTATTAGATTTGTATATGAGAATATTTTCATCAATCATCAAAACAATGGTTTGGTCTGATATAGTAAAGCACCTGGGCGACGGAGCCTAGCTCGGTTCTTTAAAAAAACATTTCTAAATTAAAATAAACTGTTAGGTTAGCCTCACAAAAATATAATTTTTTTTACCAAAAAATAATATTATAAAAACTCATCTCTCTATTGCTGTCACTCGGATTCGAACTGGAGATAGACGCACTTTCGAAGCAACCGATTTCCATCTGAGCTATTTTTGTTCTGACAGCGCTGGCGAAATTTACCTTTATATTTTTTCATTGCCTGAAAACTCAGTTAAAAAAGTTTTCTATGAATGAAATCTAGCTAGATCGATTTATCGTCCCCGAAAGTACCTACATACTAAGTTTCACAGAAATAGATGACGCCGTTTCCGAGATCCTGAATATATACAAATATAACAGAGTTGCTCATTTAAAAGTATTAGATAAAAATAAGATATGATAAACCCAGAGAGAGAGATTGGCTCTCAGGTGCATCTATCGGAACACAACTATAGGTGTACTTGGTGATCGATTTTCAATTTGAGGGTAGTAGCTAGTCTAGTGGACTTTGAACAAGCCCTAGCATAATGCTAGCTGATTTTAGGTCTTTTGAGTTCGGAATTATCTCCTAGTTAATTAATTATTTGCGTAGTGATGACTTAAGGCACAGCTGTGGCAATTGTCAGTCATTTGAATAGTTTATAATTTAATATGAAATTTGGGTGTGATTCTAATAATTTGCGTTTTGTAAAATATTCAAGTTTTTATTTTACTCCTCAAGTATAGTAGTGAAGATGTGTAGGCCCTTTAGCTCAATTACGTTAGTCAGTTTGAAAGAGAAAAAGGAATTATCATTGCAAACTTAACTTTTTTTAAAGGTTTATGTATGGAGACCAACTTGACAATAGCCAGAAGGGGTATCCCATTTTTTGATGTACGAATAGTCAAAAGGGATACTGTTCTAAGTTTTATCATATTTGATCTCAAAGCAGCTTCTGTTTGTGGGAATTGTGATTTTGGGAATAAAATACAGAGTTACTTTTTGTTAATATAACTTTCCATAGAAAGAAAGAGTGGAAGAATTTTTTTTAACCGTTAAGTAATTATTTAGTTTGTTTAAAATAAATCTTTTCTCTTTATAGAAACACTATAGATTGATAAATTACAAAACAGTGGACTGATCACAGTGAAATTTGACACTTAAGTATTTCTCATGTGGAAGCCAGACTGACTTGGTAGTGAAATTTGACAGAAATACAATATTAATCTCTTATATTATAATTCAAAAGATTGATATTAAAGATATTTCTTTGTTTTTTTTTTATAGAGAGAAAATTAAAGGCGGTCAAGTCGAAAAACAAAGTCGTCGAGAATTTGTCAGCTTACAGAGCCGATTGCATTGATCGACTGCTAAGAGAAGGCTGTGACTTGGACCCCGTCATTGGAGACACCGAGGGCGAGAAATTACTCCAAGATTAACAACACCTTAGATTAAAATCCTGTAAGTAATAATGGCGGCTTCGTGTAACGTAGATCTGTCCGGGACAACTTACTGTGTAGTATCCGGAGCTTCTCAAGGTATAGGCAGGGCTATAGCGGTCGAAGTGTCTAAACTTCTAGGTCCGAACTCTGTTATGTTATTGTTGGCACGTAATAAAGGAGAACTTGCTAGAACAGCTGAACTTTGCCAATCGGATAATGTTAAGGTCATTTATGAGTCTATAGATTTGTCTAAAGCATCGGTTAAGGAAATGAATGATGTGTTAATTTGTTCTTTAGACGGAAAGGATGTGAGAGACTTTTCAACGAATGTCATATTCCATAATGTAGGATCTTTAGGGAATTTGTCAGTGGATACAGTTCGTATGGATAATGTGCAAGAGATGAGGGATTATTATGATTTGAATGTATTCAATGTGATCGCTCTGAACACACAATATCTTAAGTTATTTGAACAGGTTGAGGATAGGACTGTTATAGTGAATATCACTTCGTTGTGTGCAATAAAACCTATGAGCGGTATGGCTTATTACTGTAGTGGGAAGGCCGCTAGGGAGATGTACTTCAAGGTCCTTGCTGAGGAGAAGAAGCATATACGTGTCCTGAACTACTCCCCAGGGCCAGTAGAAACAGCTATGATCGATCATGTATTATCCGAAGCAGTAAATGAGAATTTGCTTGATGTGTTTACATCGTTCCGTAGTCAAGGTATACTGCTAAAACCAGAGATGACTGCTAAGAAGTGTATGAATGTGTTGACTACTGGTAAATTTGGACCTGGTGAGCATGTCGATTATTTTGATGATGAGTGAACTCTGTATTAATGTTCGTATTTTTATAAGAATTCTCATGTATGTATTGGAGTTACTAATATTCTTACTCGAATAAATTATTTAAACTATTTGAGAACTAAAGTTTAATTTATCTCAGTGAACATGATAGAGGATGTTTAAAGTAAATATTTTATAAGCACAAAGAACTGCAAAGGTATTCTTTTGATTCTTTCCTGAATTATAACGAGACTATAATAGCGGCACGCTATAATGGCCGCTTTGACATTTGTACGCTTATAAAGTTTCGTATAAATTAACAACTATGTTCAAAAGAGTATATTGTTGTTCTTTAATGTCAACATCGATGTGCAGTTATTTCTAAAATTGATGAATATAAAATTTTAGAACACCAAATTAATTATTGACTTCTAAAATATATAAATGTATAACTATATAGTTTACTGGCCGCTGCCCGCGACTTCGACCGCGTGGAATAGTTACTTTGGGCTCCCAAAAGGGAAAAATCCCATCTTGAAACATTCTTCATTAGTGCTCCGCTCCTATTGGTCTAAGCGTGATGATATATAGCTTATAACCTTCCTCGATAAATTAGCTATATAAAACTAAAAGAATTTTTAAAATCGGACCAGTAGTTCCTGAGATTACCTCCTACAACGTCACAAATGCACAACTTTACCTCTCTATAATATTAGCATAAAAGTATATATATATATAATTATAACTAACTATATATAGTATGGCCTGTGAACAAATCTTTGTACGATTCTATTAACAAAAGAAACATCTCCGTTTAACGGAATCCTTAATGGATTACAATTATTAGTGTATTTATTTATAACACACCTCAGCATTTAGACTTTTTCAAAATTCGAATATATATACATGTAGGATCGCTGGCAAGCATAACTACTTCCTCCGTAAACTCGCGTTATTCCTCAATGCTAAACAAAACAGCATCTGATTGTATTTTTTTTAAACAAACCGACATTTTTAACTTTATTTTGGCAATCAATCTTTCCGATTATTACTGCCATTGTCACGTAGTTAATAATATCACAAACTTCGTGTGATCATTCCAATATTAAGCATCGTGTGAAACCATATTCTAACCAGATGGTGGATCCCTTGCTAGAACCTTCCAGGGAGTTTTTGTGGCATCTCAGAATTTCATGCTCCGTGTTATTATTTTCCATTCACTCCACTTATGAATAATAAACTAACTATATTACGTAAAACACCACCAAATTTACAAAATATAGAGTCCAATAACACAAGATTATGAATAAAATATAAAATCCACTACATGACAGACTAATAAGATCCCGCCAAAAACTCCAAACCGACATTTCACTTCGCTCTTGTAATTTGTAAAAACGGCCGTCATAGCGTGCCGCTATTGTAATATCGTTTTTTCGTTCATTTAACACCTTCATGAATATGTTTATTGATAATTTTTAATAAACCAATACAGATAAAGAAATAATAAAATGAATTAAAAGAATTCAAAAACATCTTATGAATAAAAAGGGAATATACGCGTGAAATATTTAAATTGTAACAATTGATATTAAATATTTTTTGTAGGAATAAATATAAACATCATAATTATTCTATTTATATTTATTTGTATTATCATATTATACTATAAGTCTTATATAATTATTGATTGTCATTATTTTTATTTAAATATTGTCACTGAACGTTGTTTTCGTTATGTAAATTTGGACTTGCCTAAAAATAAAATGTAGATAATATGTCAATACATTCCTTGTCGTTAATGCTTGTTAATGGATTCAGTTACTATAAAATGACTTATTTTAAGTGTTTATTAGATAATATAGAGTTTAAAATAAATCTTAAAAGGCCTATAAGTAGCAATATTGAAAACTGCCTAATTTTATGGATTTGATTAAAAAGTAACTATTAATGTTATAATATATAAATTGGGGGTAGTGAATATATAAATACGTCTGGCGTTATTTCCGCATTCAGTATAATTACTCTATTACACTCACTCGCAACTCGATTTTCGTAACAAGCATGCATATTAGAAAGAGATGCATGTTTTCCTACACAAAATACATATAGGAGTTGTTGAGGCACGCATGCTTGGTACACATGCATGTTTCAATAACTCATATACGTATACCTAGATAGCTTAGCTTAGGTTAGCTCAGATAGATCGCGATTTTTGCTCAAAACAGGCGACAGCCCAAGCCGAGGTATGCCGTGCACCCTCGAATTAGTCGCCCAAACATCCCAAATCGGCTGAGTGCATTCAGCGCTCGCCTCAATAGTTCGGTGAAGCTGTAAAGACCGTTCCAGGTCAACAGCGTTCTCATTTCGAAAAAAAAAAAGATGCATGTATTTTCTCGCTTCAAAATTCGTATTATTGGGCTTCTCTTTTAAGTGATGATAAAATTTATATTAAACCTTTTTACTCAACAGATATTTTAAAATATTAAAAGCAAAAAAGGAAATAAAATATATGATTTAACTAGTCGTTCCCGCCCGCTTCGTCGGGCGAATGACATTATAATGACATTTACATTATGAGCTAGAAAACAAATGAACCAAGGAAAATGCCTGTCTTTTGTTTTATGGGAGCAATGAAATTAATAAACAAACAAATTGAGAAAACATGGCAAAGGGTTCATAGAATTTGAAAAAAAATATATTCCGCGTCGAATGGTTGTGGTTTCGTGCTGATCGGTCCAATAGTTTCGAGTTTACCTCGGACAAAGAAAACAAACTTTGCTTATATATATATATATTAGGGTGATTAAAAAAAACAATTTTTTTTTTCTCCTCCCCAGCATGCTTAAAAGTTCAATTTACATGTAAGGAGATCCCAGTTAAAATTTGTTCAAATTTTCAGTATATTGAGCTTTGACCTCGAATAACTTTTAAGCGGTTAAGTTTTTGGAAAAATTGTAAGAGACCTTTTTTGTAGAGCGTTCAATTCTCTACAAAAATATGTACAGGGATTTTTTTTATGACTAATGATGGGCAAGCAATAAAAATCAGAAGGTACAAACGAATATTTTTCTATGTTATTCTTATGGAAAATAAAGAAGTGCGATGCGGATGTCCTTAATATTAATATTAAGCGCTCAAATTTTAACTGGGATCTCCTTACATGTAAATTGAACTTTTAAGCATGCTGGAGAGAAGAAAAAAAAAATTTTTGTTTTTTTGAATCACTCTAATATATATATATAAGATATATATATATATATATAGATTACCCTTTTAGGCATTATAATATTCTAATAAAATATATATTTTATTATAGAACCTATGCATAGATTATTTTTTATAAATTTTAACTGGTTTCCGAATTCAATTTACAAGTTCCCGTGATACTGTTGGTATGATTCGGTGGAAACATTCAGCAACTATTTTCGCTGTAAACGATGCCGCCATTTTGAGGTAATTAACCTCTTGTAAATTAAAAAAGATATTAACAATGTCTTTTGTATAAAATTCGATAGGGAATGAATATGTAGGGTGTTTGCGGGCTTTTCGCCGTAAGTCTATCGTATTCGAGGATGGAGTTAAATTTTGAGATATGCCAGACGTATTTAGAATTTGTATATTGCTATGTTATCATTCCAAATAATATATTGTCACAGAATCATTGTAATATTGTGTGTATTTATATTCATATTTACATAGTAACCAGTGTCATGTATTTTTATGAATGCAATTCATTCGAATTAATAATATGAATAAATGCTTTGAAATGATTGTGTTTTTGTTATCCCGGACACCTTGTTTGTGTTGAATATGAGTTACATTCATATATTTGTTTTAGTGTTCTTGCTTATCTCATTGTGTGGTGTTTTTTGTTATTATTGTAAGGTCGGTGGTTCACGAAACGGACCTATAAACTATATTACGCAAAAGCAAAGCGATAGCAGAAGAGCCTAATATGTAATACTAGCTTCTGCCCGCAACTTCGTTCGCGTAGTAACAATTACTTTTGGCGTTAGCTAACACACAGCAGGAGCTCTCAAAAGGAAAAACATCCCGATTTTGAAACTTTCTTCATTTGTGCTCCGCTCCTATTTTTTTTTTTATTGAAGCACGACAAAGTGACTGCACTGTGCCTGATGGTAAGCATAGTACAATCCAAAAACAGTGGCGACCACCGCGAGACAGATCATCCATCGTCGGTCGCCACTGTCATGCCGGCCATAATGACGAAAGTCACCCGGTACTGGATATGCACAGGCTGATCCCGAAACGCGACGCGCAAAAGCGAGTCACTATGACGGGTTTTTTCGCCATGTGCATGGTGTTTGTGACCCAGTCGGGCTGTAAAACCCTACCACCCCGTTATCGCCATTGCCTCGTTCGTTGATCAGCAGGGTGCACCACGTGCAGGCGAGGTTGGCTTGGGTGTCTCATGTCTTAAGATGTTACTCGACACCCCTTACACCCCAAATTGACTATTGACCTTAGCATGATGATATATAGCCTATAACCATTCTCCATGAATGAGCTATATAACACTGAAATAATTATTCAGATCGGTCCAGTAGTTCCTGAGATTACCCCCTACAACGTCACAAACTCACAAACTTTACCTCTTTATAATATTAGTATAGATTAAAATTTTCATACGATTAAGTTTATAGAAAACTAGCTTTTGCCCGCGGCTTCGTCCGCATTGGAATAGGTAGGTAAACTTCCCTTAGGTAAAAATATTTGAAATATTCGTCATTGTTGTTGAGCTCCTATCGATCTTAGCGTAATGACATATAGCCTATAACCATCCTCGATAAATGAGCTATATAATATTTGAAATAATTTTTCAAATCGGACCAGTAGTAGTTCCTGAAATTAGCGCGTTCAAGCAAGTAAATTCTACAGCTTTATAATACTAAGTATAGATTACGTATTTTACGTTGTATTGTAGATAATATATGGTCTCAGTTTGGTATTTTAAAGCCAATATTTATCATTTCTGTTATCGGTTTGCTTTGGTGAAATACATAATTAAGGCGCGACCTCGAGAGCGCGTTGTAGAGGTCTAATCCAGGTTTAGTTGACGATTGAAAGTGCTTTTAAATGAATCAATAAAGGCCATATTACATGACCCATTTAATTTAAGTTTGACCAGATCATACACTTTGGAGATAAATGAAGAACAATCGATTTTATAAATATATACGTTGATGGATAGCCCATTGAAATGATAATTCTGAGAAAATATCCCTTTAAAAGATATATACATGAACAGAAATATAAAAAAAAAGGTTTTATGTGTGCACCGTTTTTGTTGTGCGATCTGTTTTGTTCGTTTTTTTTTTTTTTTATAATCATATTTAATCAGGAAAATAAAATATCCGTTTGCACTTTAAGATCTGGGTAAAATTCTCACAAGACCCAGAAAAAAAAAACCATTGAACGTGGTTCGGCAACTTAATCAAAAGGATGTCAGGGACAGCACGTTACTCGTTACAAACATACCTACAATAACATTCTAAAAACAAAATTCATTAAATACCTTATCTAAGAAAAACAATATAGTGATAATAAGAATGTTTTAAGTATTGAAAATAATAAATATACGAAGTGTAAAGATTACTGTAACCTCGTGTCAACAAAGAGATATTAATAAACTATTATAAAACACTGCTGTTGCTAGTGTGATTATCATCACAGAGTATAAAACAAAGTCGCATACCGCGTCTGTCTGTTATTTTTAGTCCGGTGAAGCTGTAAAGGCCAAAGAATTAAGGCCAATAGCGTAGTCAGTTCGAAAAAAAAAGGGTCTGTTCGCGATAAACTCAAAAACTACTGAACGAATTTTCATGCGATTCACCAGTGGATAAAGTCATTCATGAGGCAGGGTTTGATATATAATTTGTCAAGGATATTTTAATAATCAGGGTGGGATAGCATCTGCCAGGCCCGCTAGTATATATTTTTTTTATTGACTAAGCTATTGACCTAGCAATGTCTTAACAGCATCACCCGACCAGGAGTATAGTATGTATTCAAATTCAAAGTACAATTATATTTCACACTAGTTGACCCGTCACTTCATTGGGCGGTAAATATCTATAAAAAACTGAAATCATCGTACGATTTTGTAAAAGATAATAAATTATCTAATGACAATAGCCTGGATGATCTTCAATAAGGATTATTTACCAAAGTAGAAGTACGCTTAGCGTTATAACTTTTTTTGTTACCAGATATAATGTGATAATGGCCGGCCACCGTAAAAGTCTATTCATATTCCTGATGGGACTTGCTTGGAAATGTAGATTTAGTATGCCTTTATTGCTGAGTGGAACGGTCGCAGTGCTTGGTCGCGCTTTTATGTTTCAAATACGTGTTCACACCGTGCAGACGCTGCATGAGAACGAGGTAAGTCTTCATTATGGTATCAAGTAAATAGGGACCTTTAAATCTAGCCAAAAATACGGAATCTTTTATGTTCTGAGGTAAATATATATCTCAGTTGAGGTTTACAAATCCTCTATGCCCTTTGGATCTTGTCCATATTGTTTATACTGTAATATAATTGGTTGATTTGATTAGCTGCTTCAAATTGATCAAGTTAGGTGAAGAAATTGTTCCCTGAATTCAAGTAAGGCATATAAGTGCCACATGCTATTGCTGTAAGAGAAATATTACCGACTAGCCCCTGCCCGCGACTTCGTCCACGTGGAATACTTCCTTCGGGCTAACGCTGAAACGCAGTGGAAGCTCTCAAGAGCAAAAACAAAATCGATCTCGAAACATTCTTCATTGGTGCTCCGGTGGTCATGTTGGTCTTAGCGTGATGATATATAGCCTGTAACCTTCCTCGACAAATGAGCTATATGAAACTGAACATTTTTTTCAAATCGCACCAGTAGTCCTTGAGATTACCCCCTAAAGCGTCACAAACTCACAAACCTTATCTCTTTACAATATTACTATACATTATATATGTGACGAATCTATAAGACAGGCATTTCATAAATATGAATATTGTTATCAGCTTCATATTTTTCGATATGTACGTAAGAGAAATTAAAAAAAACTGTTGGATAATTGCTTCTATTATTTAATACCTATGTTTGTAATACGGTTGAATATATGCTTATTAAAACTTAAATATCAAAAACAAAAAGTTTGGGTGTTTGATAAACCTCTTCAAGGACCTATATCATTAGCATTTGGCAGTACCTATTTGCGATGTCCGAATAACGGGGTTTTGCATACATTTTTTAATGAATATAAATATCTATTCATGTGACGATTCATCGAAGTCTTTAGACTACTAGATGAAGTGGTAACTAATTTTCAAACTTGGATAAATGGAAATATTACCGTAGTGCATGGTGCATAGCATAACGTGAGATTTGGGCTTTAATGTAATTTTTTTTTTTTCGAAATGACTACGCTATTGACCCAGCAAGGTCTTAACAGCTTCACCGGACTACTAAGGCGAGCGCTTAAGACACTCAGCCGATTTTATTTTGGCAACCAGCTCAAGGGTGCACGGCACACCTCGGCTTGGCTGTTGCCTGTTGCATGCAAAATCGCGACCTATCTTAGCTAACCTAGCTAACTATTCATATATGTATGAGTTGTTGAAACGTATATGTGTACCAAGCATACACGCCTCAACAACTCCTCCATATATTTATTATCGGAAAATTGAGAGTTTTTCAGTTGGATAAGGGAAAAAGTAAACCCTTCCACTTTCATGTATAAGCGTGTAGCGTGCACGTGTGTGGGGGTGATCGTGTAGTGTTGTAGCAGTGATGTATATATGTATACCGTATCGCGCAAGCAACGCACTCAAGGGCTCCCTACCGAGGGATCGAACCTAGGCTAGAGCCGCTGCCGTGGGAGGCCTAATCGGGTTTTAATGTAATTTGAATACTATTGATGGTTGAGTTATATAGGTGTATTTTATTTCTCACCAGCTCGCTTATTATGAAGATGATGAAGACCAGGATGATGATGATGATGTTACCTGGGAAACTGAGTCTACGGACTCCTGGGAGACCATAGTGGAAGAGGTTGCTTATGGCTGATGATTTTAAACTTTTTTTATATTTTGTTATTATCAAAGCTTGAAACACATAGCAGCGCACGAATGTGTTGATTTAGGTTAATATATTAGCTAATTGCTGAATACTATTTTTTATGGGAAAAGTTCATACATTTATTCCGTGCGCCGCCGTATGATTCAGGCTTTACAAAAGGCCAAATATTTGTACTTTGTGGTTTTATTAACGACTTTTATTATTCATAATAATATGATGTTATAACGAGAATTAAACTGTAATACTTTGTGTTATTATGAATTATGAAATATAAATATAAAAAAATAACGGTGACACTTGGTGTGGGATATCTTTTAAATGTGTCGTCATCAGTTTCCTGATGTTTTTTTATAGTTAGATAGAGGCACTATGACAGCATGTCTTAGACATATCGAGGGCTGCCAATAATTACGTGGGGGTTTCAAGACAGCGGGTCAAGCCAAATCTCACTAAACCTCAGATGGGGAAGGGAAGAAGTTTCGGTAAATATCACTTTTTCTAGTAAAAAATTATGTACAAATGTGAGAAAAGAGTTAATTTAATGTAAAAAATGTTTCTTACTAAAATATGCTGAAATCTGGCACAATTCTTCTATATTTTAAAATCTGTGAATAGGTTCAAAGTTTAATATTATTGATGTATCTAAATATAGTGTCAATGTAAGTACAGTAAAAAAGTAAACGGCTCAAAAAGCCTCAATTAATGGACGACTCCGTAGATTTTCTCTTGAGATTTCCTCTGCATCATTCAATGGTATTACTAAAATAGATTAATAATAATCTTTTGATGAAACAAAACCGAAATATATACTTATGTAATTATAACATAAGCTATTTGTAACAGAAAATTGTTGTATTGATCTTATGTTGCCATATCCAACATTGTAAAATCTTCAAATGGAGTAATTACTGTATAAGTGTTCTGCGTATCTCTCTTACTGCGTTACAATCTGTGAAAGGCCAAAATTTTTTATATAGAATCACTAAGCCGTTAGAACGTAAAATGGGTTTAGCTACGTATTCTAGATAGCGTTCTTTTAGCGAGTTGGGTGGTTTGTATCAGTCACTAAACCAGTCATAGTGACTCTTTGTGGTTTGTCATGTTTCGGAATAAACTCGTGTGTATCTAGCAGCCAAGAGGTAAGTATTCCGGCATCTCTCGGTGTACGTTATTCTTTTTAGATTATACTATATTTGTATTAAGGCATAGCATCGTGTCTGGTTTCTGCCCTGCCAGTTTGGAGACATAAGACCCCAAGAAAGAGAGAGAGATAGTTTCGTGATCTTGTCTTGCTATAAAAAAATCTCATTTTTTTACAAACATTACTTACTGTAACTTCCGACTAAAAACATTGTGATAAGAAAATGACGTCACTTAATTGTATTTCAACTCGGCTGTGTGTAAGGTTTAATTTTTTTTTTGTGTAAATAAAAGTTTTCCAATCAAAATTAATAGTTTTATTTATGATAAATTAATAATAGCAAATTAATTCCATACGTTTCACAAATTAACACCATAAATTAAATTTTTAGAAATGGGACATCTTTAATTCTAAATATTCGATAATTTTTATCCAATTAGTAGTAATTCTTTACGGTAGAAAATATGTTCTAAGGTGCTGCTTTTAAAGGAATATTTTTAAACTATTTTAAAGCTGAAAGATAATATAAATTATAATTACATAGTATTTTATATAACAATACACATCTAAGGTTGTATTCAGTTGTTCAACTTCAACGAATAAAATATAAAAAAATATGATTTTTCACGTCTGTGTACGAATGAAGTAGCAATCAATGATATTATAACTAAAAAGCTGTAGATACGTTACCAACATGTTATTTTGACAAAACAAATGGCATGATAACGCACACATACGTAAAGTAACATTGTAACGCCACACTGTCTTAGATGAAATGTGGAAGTAAGATGGCATATACTCAATATCGGTGGTGAGAAAGAAATAGTTATATGTTGTTTAGACACGGGCGGATTGACGAGGCAGCCGTTAAGAATAAGTTAGCCAAGTTTTAACAAAGCGCTGTTGTAGCGCTTATGACGTACCTACAGCTTTTTAGGTATAATATCATTAGGGCCAATAGCGTGTAATGTTTGACAATCTTTAATAATAAGTTCTGAAGTAACATTTTTTATAGCATCGCATTGTACAGAAATTATAAATATTTTGTCAACGTAGCAATAAATATTCTCCCAAAATGTGAAGCAATCAGATGGTATTATTACGCCATCCGATAGTACAATGCGTTAAGTTGTTCAAGGAATATAAAGGTCAGTACAGTATGCGGTCCGATCTTTGCGTAAGTTGGTAGAAAACCGCTCCATAAACCTAAAATACCCTCATTCTTTATCACGTTCATCAGTACGGCCACCTGGCCGGTTCCTTTCGCAGAGTTCTGTACTCTGGAAATAAAAAAAAAAACAAAATTAACACACACGACCAATTGATCCTACTAGAGCCAGACAAATAAGGGACTCTTCAACAGTATTTCTATGTATATACTTTAAATTAATATGGAAAAGTTAATTCTACTAAAAAGCTGTAGGTCTTTTCGTCGAACGTGTAAAAATATTGTCCTACGTGTAGAACAGGTATAATCAACTTCTTTGGAAAATGTTGTATAAATTATATGATTTAATTTTAAATGAAATTGAAATTACCCAATTACCAGACTGACCTTAAAATTTATGCATGTATAAGGGTATAAAATAAATAAAAAAAAGTCGAAAGGTACATTCATTTTTATAAATTCGATTTAAAGTATAAAAATTTGAGTTTTTGGCAGGACTTTAGTCTGTCGTGTAATGGATTTTATATTTTATTCATAATCTTATGTTATTTAAATTTATATTTTGTAAATTCGGTGGTGTTTTACGTAATATAGTTAGTTTATTGTGCATAAGTAAAGTGAATGGAAAATAATACCACGGAGCATGAAATTCTGAGATGCCTCAAAAACTCTCTGGAAGGTCTAATAAGGGAGCCACCATCTTGTTAGAATATTGATTCATACGACACTTGTAATATTATTAACCACACGACAATGGCAGTAATAATATGAAAGATTGGTTGCCAAAAATGAAGATAAAAAAAGTGTAAAAATTCAAAAAAAAATGTAAAGTATATTCTTAAGGTTTTAGCTTTCTTTGTTTCTATAAAATCCATGTAAAAAAATAAATAACAAAACTACCTATGTTAACCCATTTTGAAGACACTAATAAAAATATCTTTTTTTCACTATTCCATATCTTTTCAACGATTAATACAAGAAATCTAAAATTTTACGTAGAAAACTTTGAGATGTACTAAAACATAGCACAAAAACGAGGAAATAAAAAAAGGCGAGGGTGTCCTAAGGACTGCTGATAGAAGTGAAAACTCAAAACAATTTAATAAATCTATGAAAATATTTCAATTTTAGAATTCGTTTATTGAAATTATTAACATTAGTATGGTTTTGCTATCTATTGGCAATTGGAACAATAATTATACATTTTTATAAAAAAAAATTGTAAGAAATTAATTTACCTGGTTTTAACGATGTCTACTGGAAGTGAGGCGGCGGTTGTCACCAGGCCCGCTATCATGGACGCACAAAAGTGCAAGAATATACCCTCCCCAATGCTTGGCAGCAGCATCTCTCTAGCCTGAAACATGTTATAAATAGAGAAACTTAATGTTTTTATCGAATCTAACAATTACAGCTCTCAGTAAAAATTATTTCAAAGTGAGTGTAACAATTACCTCAAAGTGTGTCTAACAATTATCTCAAGTTATGAGTAACAGTGATCTTAAAGTGTGGGTAACAATTATCTCAAGGTGTGAGTAACAGTTATGTCAAAGCGTTAGTAACAATTGTATCAAAGTTATACTTGTGCGTATGTGCCGAGTTGTGCACCATTCACAACCATAGCTCTTGTGACAGTGGCCGTCGCTCCACGCCACATTGCTGTTACGCCCTCTTCTCTTATTATTCTATTAAAAAAAAACCAAATACTTTACATTTATCAGTTACTAATTTTTCTAGAGGTATTGATTGTATTAATGTAGCTTTATAGAGATTACTTTTTTCTAATCGTTTAAGTATTGTTAAGTTTATCCATTTAAATAAAATAAAAAAAAAAAAACTTTCCTCTTTAGTCTAAGCATTGAATATTCTAGTTTTGGTTTTAATAAAAATGTTTCACAATGAAGACGTGTGTAACCAAGTAAGATAGAGTTTTGTCCGAATCAAAACTAGATATTAAATTACTACATTTTGTTTATTATAAGTTAGAATATTCGACGTAATTTTAATTTATATTTTGTTTAGCAGACTTGCATTACTGCTTCAGGTAACTAATGATTGTTTTGTTTAAAAAAAAATCTTTACCAAAAATTTGGGGAGTGTTTACGGTCGTTTATCCTAACCCTATCGATTTTAATAATATTGACTAATCTAAATTGGTATCACTACCGCCTGATGATGGAGGAAAACATCATGAGGAACCCTGACCCTGAGGAATGTGTTTGGAGTACTAACGTTGGTGGAAAACCACAGAACTGCTGATAACTCGGAGATTAAAATCGCAAATACGTCGTGGGTTGTTGTGGTGATTAAGCCCATAACTTCCTCTATGCTCTTCCCGTGGCCATGTAGTGGGACTTTTATCGGCTAATTCATCTTGGTGCGAACAAAAAATATAGTAGTTTGTTCTTCTCATGACTCCTTCATAAGCCCTATTTGGACTGTACTTTATAACAGGTACTCTCCATTCGCTTAGTAGGTGGTAGAGCCACGCTTGTAGGTGGTAGAGCCACGCTTGTAGGTGGTAGAGCCACGCTTGTAGGTGGTAGAGCCACGCTTGTAGGTGGTAGAGCCACGCT